>CAUYRH010044190.1:0-25589 GCA_963574655.1 Perodicticus potto
GGCAAGAGACTCGCTTGAGCCCAGGAATTGGAGGTTACTGTGAGCTGTGATGCCACAGCACTCTATCCAGGGTGACAGCTTGAGGCTCTGTCTCAAAAATAAATAAATAAATAAATAAATAAAAATAAAAATAATCTTCCCCAGACTTGTTTTCTTGCTAGTTTTGCGTCCCATGGCCCAGAATTTTTAGAAGGCTTTAAACACATATTTTATGTCATTCCACAAAGGTTTTGTACCACTTACACATGATACAAAATTGAAAAGAAACCAAGGGGTAGGATGGGAAGGAACCCCTACCCACCTACCCACCTGTCCGCAGACTCCCAAGCTGCTCCCAGAAGCAAGCACCTTTATACATGTGCAATCATATCTGTGAATACATTTTCAATTTTTCTCTTTTTGCACAATTGGTGGGACACCATACACACACCCACTGTTTGACACCTTCCTTTTTGTCGTTTAACTATGCAACTATGGATGTACTCTGGCTGTCTGTAAGGAGGTACCTCCTTGGGTTATGTCTTTTCTAAGTCTATGGAGCATTTTGAACCTCTCTGAGACAGGTGGAAATATAGTATCTGGACATGATTGCAGCCATAAGGGAGTATTATAGTTATTTACACAATATTCTCCTTGCTCTTGATATTATAATTATAACTTCCTCTTAATGCCTCCTACTTCCAGGTAGCTTGCATATATTATCTCTCATGTTTACAAGATCCCTGCGAGAAAAGGAACATCATTTGCATTTTACTGATGAAAAAACTGAAGCTCACTCAGAGGGCTGACTCATTGGCCGTGAGCCTCAGGTCTGTCCAACGTCCACCCTCTCTTAACTGTTTCCGTCCCTAATAAAGGAATCAGAACTGATCACGGTCCCTGCCATGCTGCCAGCCCCTTTGGGGTGAAACTGCTCTGTCCACAGCCCCCGCTGAAGGGGCAGCCCTCTGCGCACCACAGCACCCAGTCAACTGGCCCTGGAGACCTGCCAAGGGACCACCCAATCCACAGCTGGCTCTGCGGCACAAAATAGACTCCTCGTCTCCAGAATCCAAGTATGAAATGATGGCAAGACTGTCCATGAGAAATCAGTATGGGGTCAGGAGCCAGGAGGGGAGCTGGAGCCTCAGAACAGAAGCTGGGAGGAAGCAGAAAGCACTAAGGAGTTGAGGTACCAAGTGGAGGAAAGACCAGCCAAGCACAGGTGAGGATAAATCAGGGGCAGAGGCTCAGAGAGTGGAGAGTCAGGTCCTGGGAAGCTGCCCCCGGGCTGAGGATGTGGTGGAGCTGACCACCGTGTGGTACTGCCCCGGCCCATCAACCACACCCTCACCCCAACCGCCAAGTGTCTTTGTGGTTTTCACGGAATGAGATAGTGTAATCCTGTGGTAATGACACACCCAGAACCCACAGGGACAGAAAGCAATGGCACCGCCAGGGGCTCAGAAGGGAAAAGGGAGTGAGTGCTCAGGGGCACAGGGTCTCTTTCTGGGTGATGCAAACATTTTGTAACTGGGTAGAGGTGGTGGTTGTACGGTATTATGAATGGACTAAATGCCACTGAATTGTTTGTCATAAGTGACTTTCACCTTAATGACAACATTCACAATAATAATAATAATAAAATAGAGCACCTGCCTCCCACAGAGGGCCACCCAGCCCTACCTGGCCAATATCCGGAGGCCTCACCCGTCTCAGGGTCCCAAGCCCAGCCCCAGCCCATCCCACAGGGATGCTCCACAGCTGCCCATGGGGGACAGGAAGCCGTGTGGCCCTGGCTCCCAGCAAGCATGAACAAGGCCTCCCACCCCCCAGCTCCCAAGCCTGCCAGGGACCCTCTGGTTCCACATTTCTTACTTCACAAACATGAATGGGTTACAAATGTGTTCAAAGACACAGGGCCAGTGTGAGGCCAAGCCAGGAGTACTTCCACCCAGCTAGGCAGCTTTGTTACTTCCAGGACTTGCCCTCTCCTAAGGCATTTTTTAAATAATTAAATGCATAGAGACAGCTGAGGACAGTTCTAGCCAAAGTGGAGTCTGAGCCCCTCAGCCCCCCAGCAGCTCTCCCACCACACACAGCAGCAGCACAGCAGCTGACCTCAGTGAGCACTTGTCCCCAGCCTCACAGGAACCTACCTCCTGGAAACTGTCGGGTGGATAGTTCTGGCAAAGGTATTTCTCAGGAGAACTAGGTTCTCTTCTCACTGGAGGAACCCTTTTTTGCTAATATATGGGTTTTTTCCTTTTGCTTTTTCCAAAGGTGAATTTCATATAACATAAAAATAACCATTTTAAAGTGAACAATTCAGTGGCATGTAATATATTCACAAAGTTGTGCATCCGCCAGCTCTGTCTAGCTCAAAGCATTTACAACACTCCAAAAGGAAACTCCATACACATTAAACAGTCTCCTTCCTCCCCCAGCCCCTGGCAATCAACAGTTGATTCTCTATGGATTTGCCTATTCTGGATATTTTATAAGACAGAGTCATAGGATATATGGCCTTTGTCTGACTTGTTTCACTCAGTGCCCTGTTTTTGAGGTTCACCCACATGGTACCATGTGTCAGGACTCCATGCTTTTCTATGGTGAATAGTACCCCACTATACAGACCTATTCCAGGGCCACACCTCTGTAATCATCTCACTGATGAACTTGGAGTCTTCTCCCTCTGTCCTTCATAAACTCACAGAGCATCTTTGTTTGTTTTGTTTTTAGAGATAGGGTCTAACTCCATCACCCAGGCTAGAGTACAGTGGCACAATCACAGCTCACAGAACCTCAAACTCCTAACCTCAAGTGATCTTCCTGTCTCAGCCTTCCTAGTAGCTGAGACTACAGGCGCACACCACCACACTGAGTAATTTCTTTTTTATTTGTTGTAGAAATGGGGTCTTAATATGTTGCCCAGGCTGGTCTCAGACTCCTAGCCCCAAGTGATCCTCCTGCCTTGGCCTCTAGAGTGATGGATTACAGATACTGCATCCAGCCTCACAGAGCATCTTACTCTATTTCATTTGTTAGCACTAAAACATTGTTTTCAACAGAAATGTTCCTGTTGAAACATTTGTAAAGCACCCCCAATATGTAAAGCAGAAACTTAGAATGGACATGATTTAAGTGGACCAGGGCAGGAGACCCTCCCTGCCATCCCTGCCACCCCTCCTCCTTCCCTCTGGTGGCCCCAAGGCACTATGGTGCCCAAAGCCCCAAGGAATAATGTTTAGAACCAATGATTTAAAGCACTACCACACTCAATGCTTCCTTGTAATTTCCATCATCATTTACATATAAAATGTACATGAAAATCTGGAGAGATTTCTTAGGCTCTTCAAACTTATTAAAAGATCATTTTAGAAGTGCAAATAGCCTTAGAGATAACTTTTGGAGAATTTTAATGTATATATGGGTTAAAGGCAGCTGAGATACAGGAAAACAGAGAAAATGGTAGTCAAAGGACATGGATAAGAATTCTAACGTCACCTCTTAACCTCAGAGGCTCTGCTGGCTGAGCCAAGAAAATGACAGTAAGGCTGCCTTAACAGTTGATGTGAGAACTAAATGAGATAAGAATTGGGAACATGCCCAGGGACAGAAAGAATGCACATGAAATGTTTCCCTTACCAAAAAAAATGGAAATTTTATACAATAGATACAGCTATGAAAATTGATGTTGAGGAAGAATACTTACTGATGCAAAAAGATTTGTAATGTATTACAAAGTGGGACAAAGAACAGACATATCCTGCTGAGTATGCCACTGATTTTGCAAATACAGTAAGTGCATTTTATAATTTTATACAAATATATGTAATTTTATTATTTGGAAATAATTTGCAGTCTATAAGCACGTGTTATTTAAAGGTATGTATACATATCTTTAATTTTTTTTTGCATACATATCTTTAAAACTACAGGATCATCATGAAAATATTCATGGTGGTTATCTCTGGGTAGCAGGATGTAAAAGAGATATTTAAAGTGTTGTGTTTTCTGTGAACTTTTTTCCAAGTGTTTTGCATGGAGTCTGAATTGTTTTTAATTAGAAGGCAAAGGAGAGCTATTCAATGGGTGCATCTTCCTTTATCTTGGACCATGGGCAGTAATTGTAATCTGTGGAACCTACTGTTTAGTTTAGTACTTTGAATTATATATAAATTGAACTGTCTGTAAAGATTTTACAAACTATTATTCAGCTGTGAAACTGGTTAAAATAAAACTATTGTATCTTAACACACACACATATATACAAACAAGTTAAGTTGTCACTGAGGCTGATTTGCAGACAGTTGCTTTTGTTGGCTCATTGGTTTGGCTCACTTTGACTGGACCTGGGTTGAACGTGGCCAAGAAGGACAGCTGTGCCCTGGCCTTGGGTTTTGACCCAACTAGCCTCCTGGACCCCTGTGAACTCTGTCTGCTAAGGTGGACAGAAGGTGCCCAATAGCTGAGGAAGCTGCTGACATTAGCAAAGAGCTTCCTGGAAGGGGGAAGTGGGCAGGTGGGAAAGCGCCATGGGAGAGGGGCCTGGGCTCAGAAGGAGTGGACAGGTGGGACAGTGTCAGCAAAGGAGCCTGAGCACAGTGGTGGATGAGCGTTATAATGGCACTTGGGCGCAGGTGGGAAATGGACAGGTGTGGCCGTACCACTTGAGGAGAGACTGGTGCACAGGTGAGACAGTGTCAAGGAGGGTACAGGAGGGACACCACCACTGGGCTCAGATGAGAGGAGGGAGCCCTGTACATACTCTGTACAGTCTCAGGAGCTGCACTGGACAGAGCTCTGGCTGCACATATGTGCCCAGATCCCCAAGGAAGTGACTATAGCTCAAAAGAAGTGAGGGTTGGGGCAAGGGCCTGTAGCCATCCAGGGCTCTGTGGTCAGGAGATCGGGAGGGACCAAGCCAAGAACTCAGTCAGGAGAGAGGGCCGAGGAGCAGCTGTGTCTGAGGCTGCTGGAAGATCACATACAGGAGAGCAAACAGGTTGTTCCAGCAGAGTGTGACCACCTGTGACAGGTGCCCAAGAGTCCTTGAGGAGTAACTGTTGGAACGAGGAGTTTGCTGGGACCTGGACAGGAGCAGATTCAGTGTAGCAAAGGGAGCACAGCCCCCTGGAACAAAATGAAGAGGGAGGGACGAGAGGACTGCAGGACATGTTCAGACAGGACTCAGGGACTTCCGGAAAGGGAAGGTGAGAAATGGGCTGATAGAGAAGAAAGAGGAATCTACAGAGGGTTTTTTCCTTCCATTTTAAAAGTAATTCAAGACATAGTTGTGTCATGAGTGAATTTTGGAAACGCCTCTTGTGATAAGATTCTGTTATTGATATCAACTGAAAAGTCACACAATTTATAAATTTAGAAAGGAGACTTTATTTCTAACAAAGGTTCGCAGCCTGCAGGCTAGGAAGCCAACCTCCCAGAAAGAAGGTGCTGGAAGAAAGAGGGTGAGACAGGAACTTGCACAAGAAGGTTAGTTGAGTGTGCTTGCTTGTTCCCAGGAGGAACTGTGAACATTCATGGAGGAAGGTCACACACGCGTGTTAAGCAAACTTGCACCTTACACGCCGTCCCATGTTCACTTTGGGGTGGAGACTTAACGTTTAAACGTGTTGATTAGGCCCCGTCTCTCGCAAAGTGGAGCAGACACACAAAAGCACTCAGGTGCACCGGCTCCGTGAACCAGCCAGAGTCAGTCTGTGGCCAGCGGTCTGTCATCAGGACAAAGTTACAGAAATCAGTGCATTGTCTGATCAAAGCTGTAATTACAGCTTGTGCACCACAGAATGGGTGTCACTCAGCAGTGTCTGGTGGTGAATGAGCTGCTATTGGTTTTTTTGTTGTTTATTTCAGGTTATCATGGGGGCACATATGTTTTGGTTATAAGTTTTTGTAAGATTAAAGTTAGATTGCAGGTGTGTCCTTCAGTCAGAAAGTGTGCTATATGCACAGGCAATGCACCCTTGGGTGGGACTTTACCCATCCCCTTTCTCCCTCCCCCCATTTAAATTTTATTAAGTTTTGCTTCCGTATGAGCATATAGGTGCTGATCAACTAATCTGGTTCTAATTTAGTACCTTTTGTAACAACCCAGAAGGAACTGGAGCGTCTATTGTTTTAACATTGCCTATCTCCAGGTCAGTGCTTATTTAGCTGCTAGAGAAAAAGAAAAACCCTTGAGGCAGTTAGAACATAGTTTATTCTGTAAATGTAGGGTTGTGTGACTTAGTCCTTGCCTGGCACAGCTTTAGGTCTTGTTGATAATTCCTGTCTTATTACCACAAAGGGTCAGTTCCATCCCACGGGTGGGCCTAGGAGCTTTATTTTTATTTTACATTAGTGATCCATTCTCTCTCTTCCTGCACTCTCCCCGAGAAGGGACAGACTATTATGGGTTAAATGGTGTACCTACAAAAATTCATCTATTGAAGCCCTAACCTTCTGTGCCTCAGAGTGGGACCTTATTTGGCAACAGGGTTGCTATGGGTGTAATTAGTTAAGATGAGGCCAGACTGGAACAGGGTATGCCTTTAATCTTAAATGACCTTATAAAAAGAGAAGTGATCAATAGGAAGACCCAGACAACAGGAGAAATCCACGTGAGGATAGGCAGAGACTAAAGCGATGTCCCCACCAGCCAAAGGACCTTTGGAGCTGCCAGGACTAGAGCAGGCTGGAAAAGATCCCTACCAAGAGACTGCAGGGGGAGGGAGGCCCCGCTGGATGCCTTGACCTTGAACTTCCAGGCTCCAGAACTGTGAAAGAATAAACTGTTGTTTTAGCCACTTGATTTGCGGGAACCTATGCAAGTGGCCCTGGGAGACTTACAGACAAGATGAAGATCAGCTCTGACAGGGAGCAGACCATGGCCAGGGAAATGTCCAGATGGGGAGCCACCCCGTGCAGGACCTCAGGGGATGGTGATGACAAGGTAGAGAAAGGAGGTCCTGTGGTCTGTGCTGTAAGTAAAGCTGAGAACACACCCAGTGAGGCACACTCTTCCAGGCAGACTAACCGATCCATTTTACAAGCTGGAAGCTTCTAGAAAAGTGCTTGGGGCACCATGTCCTGCACCTGGAAGAACAATGGTGGCAAGAAGTCACCTGAGCATGGCGTGAGGGGACGAAAATGTCCTGGGAGGGCCAGAGACCGTGACCAGAGACACAGTCAGGACCACTCACACCATAGCAGGGGCCAGCACATCCCCTCAAAAGGCCAAGCTCAAGTCCAAGCAGCCGACTTGACCAATTGTCCCCCCAAAGATTCTCAGAACACCCACAGGGGTGCTCCTAGGACACTCTCCAAATTCTTGAAAAGAAGCAGAAACCGATAGACAGAGTCACCTGAACAGAAAGTTGCCAGTATTGGTCTAGACTAAATTTGCTGTATGGGACTAAAAATAAATGACTACCAGCTCTGCAACTGGGTGGCCAGACAGCTCCAATCGTAATGATAGCAACGGCCAAAACCCTCAGACTTTTCCAATATCTTGAATTATGTTCTCTATGTGTCAACCTTTCTGATTATTTTCTTTGTACCAGTTTTCTCTTTGGTTGAACTGGTCATGTTTTCTTTGTCCCATTTTTCCCTAAGGATTGAGAAGTTACTCACTTTAATTATTTTCTAGTTTTCTGTAGATAATAATTATCTTCTAGGTTTTTTTCTAGGTAATAATTACCTTTAAGATTTTAACCATGCCTATTTAAGTACATGTAACCGCAACTTCTGCCTTCGACACAATCAGACAAGAGTGTGTGCCCTGTCCCTGCCTCTGACCCTTCCCTGCTCACTGTGCCTTCACCTCTGCTGATAAGAAGAGGCCCTCAGAGGCTGCTTTCTGAAGCCTTTGCGGTAATAACAGGGGAGGGAGCCGTTGAGACCGCAGGGTCCGGGTGGTCATCTTCGTCCACTCCTCCCTCTAGTGGACACTCTTGTTCATTGTCAAGAATGCCCATCTGGTTCAACCATGAATAGCAAAAAAGGAATAAGCTCTCCCTCCGCACAAAGGTGCTATTAAAAAAAGGACAAGGAAGAGCAGCTTAACTTTCCTACAGACAATAAAAACACCCCAGACAAATGAAGCACAAAATAGATGAAAGCTGAAACCCAATAATTCAAAGCGAGCTAAAACAAATTAAGAAAATAATTGAATCTCTGAAAGAACAACACAAACGTGAAATATAAGAGCTTAGAGATTATGGAAAAGAAACTGACAGTATGCAGAGAAAAAATTGAAAATCATTTTAGAAACAAGGAATAAATTACAGGGAGGACACGAGAGAATAGAGAGCATGGAAAGCCCAGGAAAGGATGTACTTTTAAAAAGGGGATGGGGAGAGGAGGAGGAGAGGAAAAAGGAGTTAAAGAAAAAGAGCAAATAAAATGGAACAGAACCAAGAAAGCTATTTTTGTAAGTAGTTGAGAATAGGAGATTGAACCATCCTCCTTCTCTCCACAAAGTATAGCCATACACCTTGGACATAGGACAGAAGTACATAATTAGACTCTGAAAAGTGGAAGGAGGAGGGCCGGCTGGCTAGAAACCTCAGGACTAAAGGAACAACACGGTGGCTCAGTGTCACAAGGCCCCACTCAGTGACAGATGGCAGCCCAGACCTGACATCCCTACAGCTTTGACCTAGCAGCAGAAGACAGGCTCAGTAGGCACATTCCTCCCCTGATAATTAAAAGGGACTCCGCCAACACCAGTGGCCCAGCCCAGACTGTGGAATCACCTTCCGTCCCAGCAGACTCCCTTACCTTACACAAAGATGCTTCGTGTCCCAGTGACACCAGCAGGGCAGAGAGACTGCCAACAGCAAAGTACTCAACCTGGAGAGGTACCGCCTTTTGTCTCCACTGGGCCAGAAAGGCCCTTCCCTGATATAGAGGTACCAGGTTACACAACAGGGAAAGTGCCTCCCACCTGTACAAGGAGCACCAACAGCACCAGAGGAGCAAAGCAGGCCACAACCACACACAGCAAAGACTCCGAAACTAAACTGTCATTGGAACCACGTCCTCCGGAGTAGGTAAGGACCTGCATGCTAAACTGAGACAGAGTGACACCCTGCTGAAATAGAAGATTAAAGTAGGACTCTGTGTTTCTTAATACAATAGCCAAACTGTGTGGAACCAAATTTAAAATCGTTTATCGTCCCAAGAGCCCAGAAAATCACAACTTGAATGAGAAAAGGCAATCAACAGATGACAACGCCAGCATGAATCAGGTGTTGGAATTTTTTTTTCTTTAAGTCTCACTCTGTTGCCCACACTAGAGTGCTCTGGCATCAGCCTTGCTCACAGCAACTTCAAATTCTTAGGCTCAAACAATCTTCCTACCTCAGCCTCCTGAGTAGCTGGGACTACACACCCCTGCCACAATGTCCAGCTAATTAGTAAAAATAGGTCCTTTTTTTTTGTTTTGTTTTTTTGAGACAGACTCTTACGATGTGTCACCTACAGAGGAAACCAACCCAAATGGGAAGAGATCTCTCATCTGAAACCATGAAGTTTCCTCTCAGTTGAGCGAAAAATGACACATTTTTCAAGTGCTAAGAAAGAAAATTCTCATCAAAGGAAAAAACTATGATAATGCGCCACCAGCAGACCTACCCTCAAAGAATGGGTGAAGGAAGTTTTTCCAACAGAAAGAAAATGATAACAGAAGAAGGCTTTAGAACATCACAAAGAAAGGAGGAACAATGGAATTGGGGAACAAGAGTAGTAAACTTAATACACTACTTTTTTCTCCCTAGTTTAATATCATATTTGGTGGTCAAAGCAAAAATTACAATATCCTCTGACGTGATGCCTAACGTGGGTACTGGAAATAGTGGTGTTCATTGTGTTTTTAAATCGGGAAGACTTAAGGGACACAAATGGAAGCAAAGTTTCTATGCTTCACTTGAAGTGGTGAAACATTTGGTACCAAAAGACTGTGATGAATCACACGGGTGATACCTGGAGCAACCCCGCTAAGAAACTCTAAGAAGTGACGCACTCAGAGCACTACAAATAAGTCAAGATGGGATCCTAAAAACATTCACATAGCCCAGGAGAAGGCAAGAAAAGAGAAATAAGAAACAAAGGAAACCAACAAAATACAAATGCCTTATCAATAATTACCTTACATGTCGATGGTCTAGGTATACCAAATTAAAGATAGACATTGGCAGAGTGGATTTAAGAAATCACAACCCAGTGATATGCTGCCTACAAGAAAGTTTCTTTGAATACAATGACACAAATACTGAAAATAAAAGGATGGGAAAATCTACATCATGCAAACATTAATTTAAAAAGCAGATGTAGCCACACTAATGCCAGACAAAATAGCCTTCAAAACAAATAAAATTGCCAAAGATGAAAAGGTTCTTACCTAGATTAAAAAAAAAATCAGTCAACCAGGAAGACACAAAGATCCTGAATGTGCAGACACCAAACAAAAGAGTGTCTGATAGGACAGAGAGGGAAATTTGAGAAATTCACAATTGTAGTTGGGAACCTCAATGCTACACTCTCAGTAATTGGTAGAAACTAGTAGGCAAAAAAATCAGCAAAGTTGTGGAAGAACTGACTAGCACAAGCCACCATCAGTGTTGAATTGACATTTATAAAACACTCCACCCAACAACACAAAACAAATTTTTTTCAAACACAAATGGTGCATCTATCATGATAGACCAGATCCTGACCTATGGCATAAAATAAATCTCAACAAATTTAAAAAGAATTAAATTCCTACCAAGTACGTTCTCTGACTACCATGGACTCAAACTAGAAATCAATAATAGAAAGGTGAGAGGAAAATCTCCAAACATCCAGAAATGAAATAACACTCTTCTAAATAATCCACGGGTCAAAGAAAAAGTCTCAGAGGAAATAAAAAATACAGAGAATTGAATGAAAATGAAATTGAAACATATCAAAATATGTGAGATACAGTTAAAGCAGTGCAGAAAGGAATTTTTAACACCAAAAGAGGAAAAGTCTCAAATCAATAATAAATGCTCAAAAAAGAAATCTCCCAGATTGTATATGAAACCAGCACATTGTACCCCTTGATTGCACTAATGTACACAGCTGTGATTTAATAAAAAATAAATTAAGAAAAAAGAAATCTCCAGGTACTTGCACTGGAGAATACTACCAAATATTTAAAGGAAAATTAGCACCAATTTTATTCAATCTCGTCTAGGAAATAAAGTAGGAAGGAAGGAGCATACCCACCCTCACTGTAGCCTCACACAGGCAGACCGAGCTCATGTGTGGTCGACAGTCGACAAAGCCCAATGTGAACCAGCCATGGCCTTGCATTCCACGTTCAGTTCTGCTGTCCAGGTACAACAAGTTAATTTCGGCATCTTCAAGGAGGCCATGCTTTCTCTTATCTCTGTAGTTGAGGTAATGAATTCCATGTAACAGATGAGAAATATAAAGCTTAAAGAGGGTAAGTAACCTGCTCGAGTCCTGCCAGTCTCTGAGGGTGAACAGTGAGTAACGAAGCTCCGGTGTTCAAGTGACACAGTAGATGTCAGAATGTCAAATATTCATCTACTATGAGAATCAAAATGGTCAGACTGGAAGTATTTCTTCCTTCCTGTACTCTCTCCCCACATGAGAGGAAAGGGGCTTTAGAACTGCCAGGAGAAATCATTTTACAAAGAACTGGAAATTTTCAAGGTCAACATGAGCAGCACACCCTGTCCAGCATACTCACACACAGATCAGAAGGCAGCGGGGCCAGCTCCAGGTCACGACAAGAGGCATCAGTTACACTTCCATCCCATAGTGGAGATGGTCTTGCCAAGAGGACCACAGGTGCTCAGCAACCATGGCCAAACCTTCCACATCTGTCCCCATATTAAAAGGGCCTTGAGGCTGGAATCGGAAATACAAAGTCCGGTGGCCAAGATGTCCTTACACTCCGGGAATGAATCTTCCATTATTGACTGCTACTTTGGGTCACATTCACCAGAAGCACACCCTGAGGTGGAGATGTGTATGCAATTGGTGCGTTCAGCCTGTGCTCCCAGGAGAAACCAGGAAGGGTGTGGAGAAGAACAGACCAGGAGGAGAACGAGTCCAGCAAGGGTGGACGTAAAACAGCACAGAGGAAGCCCTCTGCAGAAGGACACAGGGGCCAGCTATAAGAAGCTGTAAGAAGACAAGGGCACAGGGTCTGGGGAGGGGCTCACTAAGTCTGCAATAGGGACCCCAGAGCGCCAACAGCATCCACCAAAACCTCTGGGACCTTGTCCCTCTGCCTCCACTAACAGTGTGCACTGCCCCAGGATGGACACAACAGTGCTTGAGAAATGCTCCCTTTCTCCAACATCTTCACCAAAGTACTAGGGGCAGAGGAGGGTGGATGCAACCCCCCAGGACATGTGGAGTCCTTGTCCAATCTGGCCTGGAGCTTCATGTTTAAAACAAGTGAAAGGCTTCATTCTAGTCTATAAACTTTCCGTAGGTATTTGCACATGAAAACGCTCCTCTAAATTGCTTTACCACCACGTCAGGTGGACACTCCCACAGGATGTGCTGTGTTCACTGTGGGGCTCAGAATACCCTCCCTCAGTGTCAGGGATATTACTGCAGATGGAAAGCACTTAGAAAAGACACAGCAGACGCCCTCCAGTCGAGCTGTCGTGCAGCTCTGCTATGCCCTTCTGGTGACTTTGATTCTCTGCTCTACCTCATGTCAGGAATTTGATACACTTCACTATCAAAAGGCAACCTCATAGCTCTCATTTTCTAGTTCTTCACAGACAGATCCACACCTCCCCCCCCCCAGCCCTTGTATACCTGCATCCCCTCTGGGGAGCGGTATTGCTCTCTGCATTAGTGTAGAAGGTGTTGCTTCTACAGGGAGGCACTGAGACATGAGGCTAGTTCCTGCTGAGTGATTCTATTCTTAAGCAGTCTGGTTCCAGAGCTTTCTGAGCTTTACAGAGAGGTGCTTCGCTTGCCCAGACCCCACCAGGACTCCATAAATCCTTCTGCCTTGCTTGATCATTTGCTGTTCCTTGGAGCTCTCCTCCCACTTCAGAACGCACATTTGCATCGCTTGTCACAGCTCCACTTTCCTAGCAGGCTCAGAGCTACGGCCAGATGCCAGGGGGATTTTCTCCCCTTCTAATAGAGTAGAGAAACAGATCTTCTAGGTGTAGGAGTTCTCCCGACAGCTCAAGAAGTGATGGATGAGATGGGGTCTCCATTCATCAAAACATCAAGGTGTGAAGCTGGTGCATGCCATTCGTTCTCCTCACCCGCATTGTCCTGCAGTGTGAGATCACAGGCCTATCTGGAAGCAGAAAGCCCCGTAAGTCTTCTTGTCAAAGCTGAATGCACGTGGCCATTCATCCAAAGGTGGTACGAGAAAGGTGCAGATGGAACAGTTAATTGGGCTGTTTGCTCAAGGTGAACTTGAACAGGAAACAAAAAGAGGCTGTAGACAGATGCGTGTGAAAATCAGATTCCCTTTCCTGCCTTTCTCCACTGTACTTAGCAGGTTCTACAGTGGCAAAGAATCCAGTGGGCAATGGAGATGCAGCGCTTCATTTTCTTATCACTTGACCCTTTGGATACCCCTGCAGAACCACTCACAGTGGCTTCCAATTCTTTTCCTGCATCCTCCTCTTCCTGGTGATGACAAAGGCTGACAAGTGTCAAAGAGAACCTGGCACTCTATAGGTCACAGTTCTCATCCAAGTCCAGGTTCAAACTCACTGAACCCTAGAAACATCATAATCATCTGTAAATACAAGGCAATCCCAATCAGAGTTCCAGTGGGATTTATTTAAACAAAATAAATTTTGTAAATTTTGTAAAATTTACTCCAAAGTTTATATGGCAAATAATGGACTACAAATTGCTAAGTCAAATTTAAGAAAGAAGGGTAGGCCAGGAGCAGTGACTCATATCTGTAATCCCAGCACTCGGAGGGGCTGAGGCAGGAGGATCCCTTGAGCTCAGGAGTTTGAGACTAGCCTGAGCAAAAGCAAGACCCTGTCTCTGCCAATAGAAATGGAATAGAAAATATTGATGGGTACCTGTAGTCCCAGTTACTCAAGAGACTGAGGCAGGAGGATTGCTTGAACCCAGGAGTCTGAGGTCGCTATGAGCTAGGCTGATGCCCTGGCCCTCTAGCCTGAACAACAGAGTGAGACTCTATCTTGAAAGAAAAGGAAGGAAGGAAAGAAGGAGGGAAGGGAGGGAGGGAGAGAGGAAGGGAGGGAGGGAAGAGAACTTTCCCTATCAGACATAAACATACCTCAAAGTCATAAGTTTTTTAAAAAGTGTATTAATGGAAGATGAGAAAAATAGACCAATGAAGCAGAATAGAGACCCAAGAGACATGTCTAGGACTATATTCTATCTTAACCATGGAGGTGGTCTTGCCACAAGTCAATGTTCAGCAAACGGAACTGGGAAGACTGGGTTTCCCAATGGAGAAAAATCAACCATATCCTTGCCTGATATTATGTTCAAAGATAGGCTCCAAATCATCAAATATCTGTTGGAAACAATAATCAAAAACAGTAGCAGAGGAGATTACCTTTATGAGCTAAGTTTGGGGAAGAGCTCCTTAAACGTCAAAAACATAAACCATAATTCTATCATAATTAAATATTTCTGTTCAATGAAAAGTACCACAGAAAATATTAATAAAGAGATGACAGAATGGGAATAGTTATTTTTATGAAACTGACAAGGAACTGGAACCTTGTATATTCCGGAAACCCCCAGAAATCAGTAAGAAAAGGGGCAGAATTCTAGCAGAATAATGAACAAAAGACATAAACAGATGAAAAACAGAAGAGGAAACCCAAAAGTTATCAAGCATATAAAGACTGAGACCTGAACTCATTTATAATCAGACAAATGAACATTGAACAGTTAAATTTTAGCACTTTCTCCTGCACCTATTAGACTGGCAAAAATTGAAATGTTAAGTTTTATAGAATATAGACATAGAGGAATCATCATACATGACAGGTGGAACTATGGTCTTGTCCAGCTGTTCTGAAGAATAACACTCCTCACTAAGCTAGGTAAAGGCTCACCCTACCCCCTACAGCCTGGCACCTGAGTCTATTTATCAAAGGAATTGACATAGAGATCCAGAAGGGGACACATTCAGGTGATTTCACGGCAGTGCCTTGTGGTGGTGAAGACTTGGACACAACGTATGCAACCAACACTGTAGGGTACACAGGTAAGATATGGGGGTGCCCTCCGTGGAATACGACAGAGCAGTAAGAAGCAGCTGGACTGGGGGCTAGGTGCAGTGGCTCACACCTGTAATCCTAGAGCTCTGGGAGGCCAACGTAAGTGGATTGCCTTAGCTCAGGAATTCCAGACCAGCCCGAGCAAGAGGGAGACCCCATCTCTACTAAAAACTAGCAGGGGGTTATAGCAGGTGCCTGTGGTCCTAGCTACTCAGGAGGCCAAAGCAAGAGGATCACTTGAGCCCAGGAGTTCAAGGTTGCTGTGAGCTATGATGCCACAGTACTCTACCTAGGGCAACATAGTAAGAGTCTGTCTCAAAAAAAGAAAAAAAAGAAGCAGCCGAAGCTATGTACACATAAGAGATGGATCTTGAAAGCATAAGACTGATTGGCCAAAATAAGCAATAGAGAAAGATCTATAGCATAGTATTATTTAAATAAAATAAAAGTACATTCACAGAAAACAATACACATAAACTGAAATTTGCAGATTAAATACATTGAGAATGATTATCTTTGGTAGTGGTAATGAAGTATGAGAAGGAAATACAATAAATTTTAAAATAAAACGAGGAATCTTATACAGGCCAGTAGGACTATGCCATAATCTGAAAAGCATTATTAATCTTTATCTTCTGTACCTCAGACACCCCCCCCCCCAAAAGGAGTAAAAAGTCTATGGCTATGGGTCTGGCTTGATCCAGCCCCTCAAATAACATTCTTGAGTGTCGGGCAGGATTTCTTCATGTGGTACCTCTCTGTGTCTTCAGGCTTATAGCCTTCATGCTTAGCAACCCCAATAGGTAAAAGACATTGCTTTCTGGAAAGTGTCAGTGAAAGTCCTAAGGCTGACACTCATTAGACCAGTGTTGTTCGCATATCACTGGATCAATCAATTATCGTGGTAAGAGGAATGAAATTAACTGATTGGCCAAGCTAGAATGAATTCCTACCCCTGGAGATGAAGAGCAGGACCAAACCCACCTAATTCCATGGTATGAAAATGGGGGAAGTATAGTTCCACCCAAAATAAATAAATGTAGTTTTTAAAAAATATTAATAAATCAGCTACTGCTGCAACACAGATGGGGAGATTGGGCAGGACAAATGACAAATCTCCCCTTATTCCGCCAACTTCCTGACCTGGGGTTGTGAGTAGTTAGAAAGAGCCACACAGCCAGGTGCACTGGAGCCACCAATGGGATCCCCTAGTCACCAGGAGCTGCTTTCCCTGTTCCTCCCACCACTTCTTCCCAATCATCAGTGCTGTCCTCAAGCTCATTCTCCAGTGTCCCAAACTCCTCACCCTGCAGAGGCAGCCTGAGTGGCCTCTCACTTCAAGATGATTATGGACTTCGGGTCCAAAGTCTTCCATTTTCTCTATCCTCACTCTCACCCTTCCATAGAAGTGAACCCACCTAGATCTGTCCTTCCTGCTCACCTTCCTCATGACCCCACTTGGTTGAATAAATATCTACAACATCCCAGAGACTGGAGCAGGAGGATTGTTTCAGGCAGGCCAGAAGCTTGAGACCAGCCTGGGCAACATAGCAAGATCCCATCTCTACAAAGAATTGTAATTTAGGCATGGTGGCCCAAACCTGTAGTCCGCTACTCAGGAGGCTGATGCAAGAGTATTGCATGTGCACAGGAGTTCAGTGCTATGGTGAGCTATGATTATACTATTGTAGTCCAGCCAGGGTGACACAACAAAACCCTGTCTCTCAAAAAAATTAAAAGTCCCAAATATGTCCACTTGATTTGGTCATTAAATACTATCTTTGGTTGGCTCGGCACCCGTGGCTCAAGCAGTTAGGGCACCAGCCACATGCACTGGAGCTGGCAGGTTCAAATCCAGCCCAGGCTCGCCAAACAACAATGACAACTACAACCAAAAAATAGCCAGGCATTGTGGCGGGTGCCTGTAGTCCCATCTACTTGGGAGACTGAGGCAAGAGAATCGCTTAAGCCCAAGAGTTTGAGGTTGCCGTGAGCTGTGACACCACGGCACTCTACCCAGGGCGACAGCTTGGGACTCTGTCTCAGAAAAAAAAAAATTATCTTTGGCCTTGATCAAAGCATTCTCAGCAGTATGATGGTGTCAGACAACAGATTACAGTTGATTGAGGAGTGGGTGAGAAGGAGGAATAGATACACAGGGCTTTGGAGGGTGATGGAATGTTCCAGATCTTCATTGTTAGGGACGTTCTGTGATTACATATGGTTGCCAAAATTCCTAAAACTGCACACTGAAAAGGGTGAATTTCACTAGGTGTAAATTGAACCTCAATAAAACTGACTTACACACAAAAACATAAAAATAAAAAATAAATCATTTTTATCCAACAATAGCCACTTTCCTTTTCAAACACCTCTTTTTCATTCTACACATGGCATTTCAGATGCTGCTAAGATAAAAGATGACTAGCATAAATATTTCTCTCCTGCTCCATTTCCCACTTTCTCTGTTCACCAATTTTCTCCTCATTTTCCCCTCAGCGTAGCTTTTCCTCTTGTCCCTTAATAGCCTCCGCACTATCATTAGTCCTCTCTGATAATTCTTTTATCATGTATGTTTTATTTCTAAAATATTCACTACTGTGGATTCTGAATTCCCTGATCACCGTTTTTACAATCATACAGTATTAATAATATCTTCTATTTTGGTAGTGCCTTTTTTTCTGTCTGATGAACAAAAAGTACTTTGTAGGCGTTTTGTATTCCTGTGAGGCAGCTAGGGAAGGAAAAGAGGTTTTGCAGATGGAAAAAATATATAGACACAAAACATTGTGCAATATGCTGTTTGGTGGGGTGGAAAATGACCAAAAATGAAAATGCTATGAGCATATAGTGTTTACCTGGATAGAATATGGGATTTGTCTAATCCAGAGGCCAACTGTGCTAAATCCCCAAAGTGTTATTTGTTACCATACAGCAACCCCTGCCCAGGGCCAAGTACCAAACCAATGCCAGCCCTGCTCAGATCAACCTCTAGCATCAAGCTCCCCACTTCCCCCAAGTCCAAGCCAGAAAATAGGGACTTTCTGTCAACAAACATGGGGTTTCTGGGTTTTGGGACTTGCCCAAATTTTCCTTCTCTCTGGCAGGACCCTCCCATAGAATTCACTGTGCCCCAACACCCAAAGTCAGTTCCAGATATTGTCGATCCTTATAACAAGGTGGGCACATCGGGCACAGATTAAGGAGTGCAAGCGGCTTTGCAGCAAAGCTAACCAACTGTAACTAGTAGTGCTGAGACTAACAAGGATCCTCACCACCCACCATGAGCGCCCATCCGTGACAGGCACATTACACCCGCCAGCTTGTTATGGACACAGGGAAAGGCAGGGGAAGGTCACTCCGCAGGTAAGTGGGTGAGTGGGATTTGCACCAGGAGGCGTGTGCCTTCTGTTACTTTTCCTTTACATTAATCATTCCCATGGGCCTTCGGAGAGGTTGGCAGCAGATTCCTACATCTCCTGAGTCATTATCCCTCTCCTTTTCCAAAAGCAACCACAGCAATTATCTCTCATCCCAGCCACTTTTCCTAAAATGGGTTGATGGGGTCAGCATCCCTTCCTCTTGAACCTGAGCAGGCCTCTGTGACCGCCTTGGCATGGAGAACAAGGCAAAAGTAACATGTGTGACTTCCAAAGCAATATCAAACCCACGAATGCCATGGGTGTCTGTCTCGCCTTAGAACCCAGACACCATGCTGGGAGAAGGCCCAAAGGAAATGCCATAATGTGCTGCTGTTCTGGGCAATGGGCCAGCTGAGGCCCTGGAGAGCAGCTCATCATCCATCACCAGACATGGGAGAAAGACGCCTGTAGATAAGCCCAGCACCCAGGCACCAAGTTCTGCCCAGGCCTCTCATCTTCCCACTGAGGCACCAGACATCACAAAATAAAGCCATAACATCCATCCCTGCTGAGCCCTGTCCATGTTCCTGCCCCACAAAATCCAGTAAGTACTGGGATCATTGTTTACATAGCCATAGAAACTCTTTTTTGGTTTTTTTTTGTAGAGACAAAGTCTCACTTTATCGCCCTTGGTAGAGTGCCATGGCATCACAGCTCATAGCAACCTCCAACTCCTGGACTTAGGCGATTCTCTTGCCTCAGCCTCCCAAGTAGCAGGGACTACAGGCGCCCGCCACAACACCCGGCTATTTCTCTGTTTTGCAGTTCAGCCGAGGCCAGGTTTGAACCCGCCACCTTCGGTATATGGGGCCGGTGCCCTACTCGCTGAGCCATAGGCGCTGCCCACCATAGAAAGTCTTAAAAGACCAAATCTTGAAGAAAGGCACTGTCCGTCCTATTCTCTTGCTGGTCAACTTTATTTCCAATCTCTGGACAAGGAAGCCCTGTGTTCCCAGTCAGAACTTTTAAAACGGGGACACAGTGGAGTGACAACATCCATGCCAGCCCAGCCAGAGAGAGTCCAGGCCCTTCGAGGAATACCAACACATATTCTTACCTTCACAGTTAAAAAGCTGTCCTCTTAGGCTCTGCTGGTCTCTTTCTTAATCTTTTTGTTTTGTATTGATACATAATAAAAGTACATATTCATAGGATACAAAAGCATATTTCCATACATGTATACAATGTGTAACAATCAAGTCAAGGTAATTACCAAATGCATCACCTCAAACTCATTTCTTTGTGTTGTGAGCATCACAGTCCTCTCTACTAGCTTTTTGAAAATATACAATAAACTAATATTTACCCTATAATATTATGGAACACTATAACTAATTCCTCCTATGTCACTGGAACTTATGTAATTAACCAACCTCTGCCTGTCCTCTCCCCCTACCTTTCCCAATCTCTAATAACCACAATTACTCTCTGCTCATAATAAGATCAATTTTTGATCACCCACATATGAGTGAGAACATATGGTATTTGTCTTTCTGGGCCTAACTTATTTCATGTAGCATAATGTGCTCCAGTGTTATCCCTATTGCTAACAACAGTATTTCATTCTTTTTATGGCTGAGTAGTATTCCATTGTATATCTGCACCTCGTCTTCTTTGTCTGTTTATCCATTGATGGACACTTTGGTTGATTCCAAATCTTGGCTATTGTGAATAGTGCTGCCATAAACATAGGTTGCAGGTATCTCTTTAATATACTAACTTCCTTTCCTTTGGATAAATACCCAGCAGTGGTATTGCTGGATGCCATGGCCATTCTGCATGTTTAGTGTTTGGAGGAACATCCAGGTCGTTCTCCATGGTTCCTGTACTAACTTACATTCCTGTCAACAGTGTATAAAGGTTCTCTTTTCTCCATATCTTTTTGTCGGCCTCTTTCCAAGCACCACCAACATGCAACATAAACCCTGGACAGCCTCTGACATATTCTGTCCCAGCAAATTATACACCACCTACTCAGTGAGCCACAGCAGGCATCCTCATCCTCATACACCCTCACACACTCGAGTGCCCACACATATCCACACATAGATGATCACCTCCAAACTGGCTCTGGGGTCTGACCATGGCAGTCCACTGTCTCTTGCGTGGGTGCCCCCTGCAGCCACCTCCCTGGCCTCCCTGCCTCTAGTCCATAGCACCTAGAACAACTGTCCTGAAGATGAGGTAGGGTGTGTGCAGACCACTTCTCTCCTCTGCTGAATACTCCAAGTCATTTGTGGTGACTTGGCAGAAGCTGAACTGAAAACGCAGTGAGGAGAGCCACTATTTCACATATATAAGTAGGTTTTATCTACATTCAAGAGATGGTTCTGTGCACATTGCTGTGCACCTTACGGTTTTTACTTGCCATACCTTGAAGATTTTTTTCCAAATTAAAGATGGAAATTTATTCTATCTTTTTTTTTAGAGACAACATGGCCTGCTCACTTTGTTGCCCAGGCTGGAGTGCAGTGGCATCACCACACCTCACTGCAACCTCAAACTCCTGGCTTCAAGCGATCCTCCTGCCTCAGCCTCCCAAAATGCTGGGATTTCAGGTGTGAGTCTGTAATGGATCCTGGCCTGCCTAGCCTACCTCATTCTTTTTGATGGATTTATACTACTCTATTATGTGACTACAAATCACTTTTTAGGAACTTTTTCAGACAACTTCATTGAGGCATAATTTACATACAATAAATGTGCCCACTTTAAGCGAACGGTTTGATGAGTTTTGAAAATTGTATGCATCTGTGAGATACTTTCTTCATTGTCACTGTAACTACATAGTATCCCCACAAAGTAGACACACAGTTAAATGTCTGGTGAATGAATGTGTGAAGTGAGGGGAAAGGAATGAGTGAACAGCATCAAGAGTTGCATGTGAGTTACTCGCATGGACTGACCTTCTGTTTTCATTTCACCTGCTCCAATCTCTCAAATCTCTGAGTGACTCCTTAAGGCAGTGTCCAGGGGTGAATAGCCCTGTGGCCTCCTAATAAAAAATCCACTGATGAAGGGGAATATGTGTGGCTGTTGTATAATTATTATGACTTTTCTGCAGGTAGTTAAGGTTTTAAGAAATAAAAATAGGTGGAAAACACTCTATTTGGCGGCTCTTCCCACCCTTAGGAAGATGTCCATCCGTGAGGCCAGCACCTCCAGGGCCCAGCCTGATCTGCGCCTGCCTGATCTTCAACTGAACCCATTGCCGTGAGCACCTCAGGTGCACATCCTGGCCATGAGGTAGGTGCTCAGCAAGTATTTGTGGAGTGAACAGATGAATGAATGAATGAGTGAGTGAATAAATGAACAAATGGGAAGGGTTGGGGCCATGATCCCAAAGGACACAATCCTGAACACCATAATCCCCAATGTTGAAATCCAAAAAGATCATAATCCCTAAAGTCCAAAATCCTATAAATCACAATCTCAAAAATATAATTCTGGAAAAAAATAATTTCGAAAAATTGTTTTAAAGACATTTATTCACAGTTTTAAAGAGGATTTAGTTGAGAAACATAAAAAATCACAGAACACATAATAGGCCACTTTACACAATGAAACAGGCGGTGATAACATACATATTTTTGCCAAAAACACTCAGGTACACTAATGACAGTTGTCTGGGTATAAAGTTATGAATATATTCATAAAGAAGTAGATCCAAAAGGAAAATGCATAAATGCACATCACTATGGTTGGGAATTGTGTACTCCCAGCTTTATAATTGCAGTCATCTGAAATACCCCAAAGGACAACCTAGTCTTTTGATGAGATCAATCAAAAACCATATGGGTCACCACCACATATGCAGGTGCCCAAAGAGAAGTTTTATCTTTCAGAAATTCAGGACAAAAAGGGACATCTCTTTGTTTATTAAGGACATTTCAATATTTTTACATATGCACAATGCTTACATCCAAAGCCAATGTAGTGATAATGCACTTTTATGGAGTCAACTTTGCAAAAGAAGATGTATAAAGTGAATTAGAACCCTCTAAAAGTCTTTGTGCAATTTATACCTCCAGTATTGGAAATATGATGCAAAAATAAAATTTATACGATAGAAAATTGGCACGGTCTGTGAAGGGGCAGAAGACATAACGTGATTGAATAATTTAGCTGAGGAGAGTTCTCATATTTTTACCTTTGTTTATACTTCTTCTATAAACTTCAAAACACTTACTGCACTTGTATTTGGAGAGTGGTTGTGGTCTACAAATTTTGTAAGTATATTCTGTCCTTTTGAAAGTCCGGTTATTGCTTGGCCATTGCAATTAAGTGATTTTCTGCTTTCACAGCACCAATAATAATTAGATTTTAAACTTTTATCACTCACTACTTAGTAGCCTTATGCACTTATCATAGCCTTTTTCAAAGGAACAACTGCACAGAGCTCTTCCATTGTGTCATAAGGAATACAGTAAGAAGTACAGGGAAGATGATGTTTGGTTTTCCCCACACCAAATCTTAATATTTGGGGCTCTCAGGGAGATGGGACCAATTGGATATGTATATAGAATCAAGAGGAGATATAGTAGTGAAATTGGCTCACAAGAGTATGGTGGCCAAGAAGTCCCATGATGAGCCATCTGCCCTAGGATGCCCTGGAGGCCCTGGGATGTCAGTAGTGTGGTTCAGTACAAGTCCAAATGCCTGAGGACCCAGGGAGCTGCTGATATAAACCCTAGAGTCCGCAGGTTGGTGAGTAAAATCTGTCCCAGCTCCCACAGAGAGAGAGAGACAGACCGATTCACCTTCTACATGTCCTCCCTGGGCCTCCAGCTGACTGGGTGGTGCCCACCACACTGAGGGCAGATCTTCCCCTACTTGGTCCACTGAGACTCACACACTCATCTCCCTTGGAAACACTTTCACAGACATACCCAGAATAATGCTTTACCAGGTTTCTAGGTATCCCTGTATCCAGTCAAGATGACACCTAAAATTAAGTCCACAAATCCACCCCTTGTCATCGTGGCACCCAGAGGCATCTCCTGAATCCACACTTAATGTCCAAATAGAGATATTAACGAAGTAACAGTTCTGCCTAATGTGATGCAACAACACACATGTGTTAATCCCATCCCCGGAATTGAAATACTGTTTTTCAATATTTCAACATTTGGGACTTTAAGTTTTTGAAATAATGACTATGGGTATTTTGGACATTGGGGATTTTAGACTTTAAGGATTTTGATCGTTAGTGATTGTTGATATTTAGAGAGTATGATCTTTGAGGATTGCAACATTCAAGATTATGGCATTCAGGATTGTGTCATTCAGGATAGGATAGTGATCAACACCAGAAAAGGGCCTACTTAGATAACCAAAACACCAAATTTCTTTGGTTTAGGCAGGAAAAATTCCAAAGCAGAATGGTAGCACTGGCTCCTGTGTTAACCCAAACCACTGACAAGTCTCAGTGATGGGGAATATATGGAAAGAGTATTTACCATTTAATTAAGAAAGCATTATGACACCCCAATCTTTCTAACACGGCGTCCAAGAAGTATATAATAACAAAAGTCATTCTTTGATGCTGAAATCACTTCTGTGGAAGACTAAAGAGTCCATTTGTTCATTCACTTATTTTATATGCACTTATTGCATGTCAACTGTGTACCTGGCATCCTCATTCATACTATAAATCCTTGATACCCTACATTTACATTGTAAGAGAGAAGTTTCTCCTTCCAGGGTGTTCCCTGATTCTCTTCAAGGAAGTAGGTTATGAGCACACCCAAGGTGATGTCCCCACAGGTACAAGGTAGAACAAGTATGGACCATGGAACAGGAAGGGCACACCACGTCCCCCCAATAAAGACTCCTCCTCTGCTTATATAAGAGCCAGTGTCCTGGCCAGGCACAGTGGCTCACACCTTTAATGCTAGCATTTGGGAGGCCAAGGCAGATGGATTGCCTGAGCTCGGAGTTCAAGACCAGCCTGAGCCAGAGTGAGACCTCATCTCTAAAAATAGTCAGGCTTTGTGGTGGGCACCCATAGTCACAGCTACTGGGGAGGCTGAAACAAGAGAATCACTTGAGCCAAGAGTTTGAGCTGTGATGCCACAGCACTCTCTACTGGGGGGGAACAAAGCGAGAGACTCCGTCTTAAAAAAAAAGATCCAATATCACTCTCAGATCCTTACATGTAGCCTGGGACAGTCAGAGTGACGGAGCCATTTCCACTCCCATTTGTTTTTAATGCATGTCAGGCCCTATTGTTTATAGTAGCATCTCCTATTAAATCATATCCCAACATAGTAAGGTGTCACACTGACAGGGAGCTTGGGAAATGGACCACTTTGATTGATTGTTTTTCTGGTTGGCAGGTAGTTGGACTGAAGCTGTCCTGCACCAGCCCTCAGTCTTGTAAAGCTTTCTACTCTCCAGACATATCGAGCATCAGCTAATAAAAACAATTGAACCCTTTGAGCACCTTGAGGCCATTATTTCTGTATTAAGGAGAACATTTTTGGTTTTAAGTTACAACCAAAACCCCCCCACTGGAGGCTCCAATAGCCAAAAAGGCCGGACAACTGCCGAGGAGACACCTGTGCCTTGGTGTCTCCTTCACTTTACACTTAGGACTAAATGTGGAACTCCCATTTCCTATACCTAGGTCAATTTCATGTGAATTTCCTAGGCCTCAATTCCATGAATGGACTATGTCCATTCATTGATACATTCATTCACTTTGCCCCGGAAGGGACTGTGTTCGTTCACTGATACATTCATTCACCTTGCTCCCTGTGGAAGGGACTGTGTTCATTCGTTTTCTGGCCAAGGAACCCATACACCTATATATACCCCGAGACTAAAAGCCTAAAGGGGGAGACGGGGAAAGACCGGGAGAGAAACGGAGAGAGCTTTTCTCTCCCCACTTGAGTTCTCTCTCTCTACCAGGAGCTTTAGTGTTTTC
>CAUYRH010044193.1:0-15260 GCA_963574655.1 Perodicticus potto
GAATATATTACCTGTTTTATTATTTATTTATTTATTTATTTATTTTTTTGAGACAGAGCCTCAAGCTGTCATCCTGGACAGAGTGCTATGGCATCACAGCTCACAGCAACCTCCAATTCCTGGGCTCAAGCGAGTCTCCTGTCTCTGCCTCCCAAGTAGTTGGGACTACAGGCGCCTGCCACAACGCCCAGCCATTTTTTGGTTGCAGCCGTTGTTTGGCGGGCCCAGGCTGGATTTGAACCTGCCAGCTCAGGTGTATGTGGCTGGCGCCTTAGCCCATTGAGCCACAGGCACCGAGTCACTACCACTTTTCATATAAAAGACAGCAAGGTTCTTCTAACCCTGGGTTCTTAACTAATTTTTTCTTGCAGCGTTCTTTGTTTTCTTTTTCTTTTCTTTTTTTTTGAGACAGGGTCTCACTGTGTCACCCAGGGTACGGTACAATGGCATGATCATAGCTCTCTGCAACCTCAAACCCCTGGGCTCAAGCGATTATCCTGCCTCAGCCTCCCAAGCAGTTGGGACTACAGGTGTATGCCTCCATGACTTGCTAATTTTCCAATTTTTTGTAGAGACGGGGTCTCACTCTTGCTCAGGCTACTCTTGAACTCCTGATCTCAAGCAATCCTTCCGCCTTGACCTCTCAGAGTGCTAGAATTCTAGGTGTTAGCCACAGCACCTGGCCCATAATACATAACCAAAATTTCCATACACATTAGATAATCCAACAATATTTGAAGAATTAAATCTGGTTTCATTCTACTCAACCCACTTAAGTAAAACTAGACTTGCAGAAAGAAAAAAATTTAGAAATATTGGAAGGTTAAAACCATAAATTCTTTTCTTTTAAATTTTGTATTAATATTAAGGGTTCAACAACCCTTAACAATTGGGTTCATTGTTCGTATTTGTTAGGTAGCATCCGAGTTGTATTTGAGTCCTTCACCCAAGAGGTGTGCCATATACCCCTACATTGTGCTTGTCAGGTGGAAGCTGACCAGGTTCCCTCCCCACCATAAATAAGTTTTGGTACAGGTGAAACTTACTAAACCTTCCCCAACCCCCTTCCACCTCCCCTCTCCCTGCTCCCTCATTCTCCTATTGTGTTTGTTTGTTGTTTTTGAGACAGAGTCTTACTTTGTCACCCTCGGTAAAGGGCAGGGGCATCACAGCTCACAGCAACCTCAAACGCATAGGCTCAAGTGATTCTCTTGCCTCAGCTAGCTGGGACTACAGGTGCCTGCCACAATGCCTGGGTATCTTTTTTAGAGATGGGTTCTCATTCTTTTTTTTTGAGACAGAGCCTCAAGCTGTCACCCTGGATAGAGTGCTGTGGCATCTCAGCTCACAGCAACCCCCAATTCCTGGGCTCAAGCAAGGCTCCTGCCTCCGCCTCCCAAGTAGCTGGGACTACAGGCACCCGCCACAACGCCTGGCCATTTTTTGGTTGCAGCCATCATTGTTGTTTGGCGGGCCTGGGGGCTGGATTCGAACCCGCCAGCTCAGGTGTACGTGGCTGGCGCCTTAGCCCATTGAGCCACAGGCGCCAAGCCTGGGTTCTCATTCTTGCTCAGGCTGGTCTCGAACTCCTGAGCTCAAGCAATCCACCTGCCTCAACCTCCCAGAGTGGTAGGATTACAGGTGTGAGCTACCACACCCGGCTGTCATAAATGCTTTTAAAAAGTCACTTAAGAGCATATAATCCACACATACTATCTCAAATAGAAATTATGAAAATATATGACACTACCACCACACAGTGTTTCTCTTTTGATAATAAATAGAGCTATTTCAAAAATAAATTTGAATAGGTATTTAACAAGATCATTCCAATTATACCCTAAATTGGATTTAATTCGTTATTTAAAAAGAGACTCCCAGGTCCATCATCCAGAAAGATGCTCCTGAAAGTGTCAGGTTACAAAAGGATAGAAAGACTTACATAAAATATCTTTCCCTGTTAGGCTTAGTATTAATAGGTACCTAGGTAGGCATAAAATCCTCCAAAATATAGATTCGTACTGCTTAAAGTCAGGATCAATGACAAAATCAGTGGGTTTCCAAAGTGAAAAGCTTAGATGACCATAAAATTTAGTTAAATTACAAAATTTAAAAAGTCCAATTCAAGTGGTCTGATCTGTTGAGTTATTCATTATTTCTGTACTTACGTGAAAACTATTTTGTGATTCAAGAAGATAGGCAAGATGGCAGGAAAGCACTCCTCTTCTTACTCCAGTCTACAGAAGATAAAGTCTCTACCCTGATTTAACTTCTGCTGTTAGCCAGAGTCAGCCCCTTCCAGAGTATGGCCACCAGAAGGTATTCAAGGTGGTGATGGAAAGGCAGATAGGCTGAATCCACACACTTAACAGCTCTATAACCACATACAGGAAGACATTTATACACATACACACATGCACATGCATACACACACCTAAGCTTCTATAATCACATTACAATCGTCACTCTTCAATATTTCTTTCGAGACAAGATCTTGCTCTGCTATCCAGGCTGTGGTGGTGTGGCAGAATCAGAGCTCACTGTAGCCTCAAATTCCTAGGTTCAGCTATCCTCCCACCTTAGCCTCAGGAGTAACTGGGTCTACAGGCATACAACCCCATACCAAGCACATTTCAAATTATTTTCAAATCCCATCTTCATAACTGTTTCTAATATTATAAGGAGTCAAAGTATGTAATCTCAACAAGACTGTTAATAAAACCATAGTATAGTAACTAATTTAGACAAAAAAAGAAAAAACTATATTCATAATCTTATGTTCTGGGCGGCACCCAGGTCAGTGGGTAGGGCATTGGCCATACACCGAGGCTGGTGGGTTCGAAACTGGCCCGGAACAGCTAAAACAACAACAACTGCAAAAAAAAAAAATAGCCAGGCATTGTAGCGGACGCCTGTAGTCCCAGCTACTTAGATGCCTAAGGCAAAAGAATCTCTTAAGCCCAGGAGTTTGAGGTTGCTGTGAGCTGTGACACTAGGGCACTCTACCAAGGGCAACATAGTTATACTCTGTCTCAAAAAAACACTTATGTTCCAAGATCTGAATGAAAGCCAGAAACATACTGATTTTAGGGTTATTCTTACCAAAATAAAAAAGCAATAACTTAAAACACATAAGATTCTTTGAAACACAAACCCCTTTGTAACTTTTTATGCTATTTTCACTTCAGAAATCATTTATTGAACAACTCTGTGTTCCAGGAAATGTATTATATAAGATACTGAGATTTCATAGATCTACTGAACAAATGTCCTTGCAAATAACTACAGTAAAGTATGGCATTATGATAGAAAATATTCTCCTATATTCTTTTTATAGGGTTCTAAGTAGAAAATTCTCATCTTTTCTGATCCACAAAATCTTAGCACAGTTTAGTTAGTTTCTGAAATACCATTTACTCTGAAAGAGGTAAACTTTACCTTTGTTACATAAGGCTGCAGGTAGTGGGAAAAGTGGTCTCTGCACAAATTGATGTAGAGGATCCTTCTTAATAGTGTATGGATTCTTCATCATAAGACAGAGCCTACATTTTAAAACAAATAAATGACATTTTAAGAGATCTAATCTTCTAAATTAAGTTTCTACTGCTCATATTTAAAGGCATGTCTCAAACATAACAGCAATAAAAATAATTAGAGTTGACTTTTCATTTTTCATCTACAACATTATTTCCACTTACTTAAACAAGTAATATCTACAAATAATCCAAAATCAGATAAAGCTCAAATGGAAATTCATAGCCTTGATAATTAGATGTATATCCAGGTATAAGCAACAGAATTGCATCTACATTAATAAGATATCACCTAACCCCAGCAAGATTAGCCCACATCACAAAGTCACAAAACACCAGATGTGGATGTGGAGAGAAGGGAACACTTCTATACTGATGGTGGGATTGCAAACTAATACAGCCTTTTTGGAGAGAAGTGTGGAGAATCCTCAAAGATCTAAAAGTAGACTTTCCATTTGATCCTGCACTCCCATTACCTGCTATCTACCCAAAAGAATAAAAATCATTTTACCCAAAGACATTTGTACCAGAATGTTTACTGTAGCTCAATTCATCATTGCCAAGCTGTGGAAGCAGCTTAGCATTGATTCATTCATATGGATCAACAAACTGTGGTATGTGTATACCATGGAATACTATTCAGCCATTAAAAAAGATGGAGACTCTACATCTTTTACATTTACCTGGAGGGAGCTAAAATGGATTCTTCTTAGTAACGTATCAAGGAATGGAAAAATAAATATCCAATGTTCTCCGTACTAATATGAAATCAATATACAAATAATTCAATGCTCATAAGAACAATAAAACATAAATATAGTCTAGTATAGGGGTACAGGAGGGAGGGGGAGGAGAACTGGCAGAAAGAGGAAGGGCATAAAGCAGGATCTCACCTAATGTGCACATTGTGAGAGTGTATAACACACCCCCTGGGTGAGGGACTCTTTTACAACTAGAACTTTACCCTGGAAATGAGAATGATGTAACCTAAAAACTTGTACCCTCATTATTAATTTGAAATAAAAAATAAATTTAAAAAAATAATAATAATTTATAATCTGGAGCAGTGAGTTTCACTGGTGTGCCGAAGTACACTGGTGTGCTGCAAGAGGATTTTAGGTACACTGCAAAAATTTTCAAAGATCACTAATTAAATTATTTTGAAAAAAGTTCAAACCACAGTTAAGTATATTCTCCTTTTTTTTTAAACTCTTTTATTTAACATAAATATGCCACAGAAATTTAACTATAGGTTAGAGTGTAATGTGAGATTTAAAAAACGCTGAAAACACTGGAGTCTCAAACTCTTAGTTATGCATGAAGGAGGTAAATAGCATAGGCTTTTATTTCTTCTCTAGAAAAATTTTTAAAACTAGGTAATAGAGTCACACGGTTCAAAATGATAAGGAAAAAAGCGTATACAATAAAGTCTCCCTCTTTTTCTGCACCCTACCACTATGTTTCCTTCTGTAGAAATAAGCTGGTATTACATTTTGAAAATTATTTCATGATGGTTAGCACAAAAATAAAGCATTTCAATACTTAAAAAAATCTAATAGAAAGTGAACTATTGTCCCCCGATCTGCTAAAGCAGCCTACAGTCTTTATATGCTTTCTGACTGGAAATATATTAACCTAGTATTGTAACTTTCACTTTTTGTTTGGTGGAGAAGGGGCTAGGGTCTCCCTCTGCTGCCTGGGCTAGTATGGTGGTATGATCGATCATAGCTCATTGCAACCTCAAACTCCGGGGCTCAAGTAATCCTCCTGCCTTAGCCTACAGCACTATAGGCGTGCACCACCACAACCTAATTTTTCTATATTTTTGTAGAGACAGGGTCATGTCAGGTTGCTTACGCTGCTCTCAAACCTGTGGCCTCAAATGATCCTCCCACGTTGGCCTGCCAAAGTGCTAGAATAACAGGTATGAGCCACTGTGTCCAGCTTACTTCACACTTACAGAGAAGCATTAATTGGCTATTTTCCATAGATTTGACAAAGTAAAAACAAAGGGAGAAAGGACAACTACTACTGGAAAATGAAAAAAAGTAAACTTTAGTTATCGGTGCACATCCACTATCCCACCTTCGTCACCATTATGTCAGTGCCCACTGTGGGCACCCTGTCGCCGCATGAATAAAACCAGCCAGGACCACGGACTGAAGATACAAAGACTGTAAGAGGGGGCTTCCCAAATTCCAGGGAGAGCCCTAGCAACCGTTGCCAGGCCTTTTTTTGAAGCATCTTACAACAGGTGTGGGGGCCCACACACAAAAGCTATGTGCTTAATGATCACTATGCGCTCTTTCCCACTGGGCTCAACTCCCACCCTGCTGCACTACGAATGTCCAATGCATAACACTGCTTGCTAAGGAGCAACCAATTTTAACTCATTAACACCTGCGGCTGCTTGAGGGCTTGTCTCCAGGCAGCCAAACATCTCCATGCCGGCTAGGAGATTGTCCAGCTCCCAGTGCCTCCCTCAAGAGCCAGTTACCGCTTCCACAAGGTTGGTGCAAGGTCTCCTACACTTAGTATTTAAAAAATGTTAGAACTCCAATGCAAGTTACTTTAAAATCCAGGTTAACACGCAGGTAGACTGCTTGTAGCTGGTAGTTTGAGACCAGCCTGAGCAAGAATGAGACCCTGTCTCTATTAAAAACAGAAAAATCAGGTTGGGCACGGTGGCTCACACCTATAAGTCTAGCATTCTGGGAGGCCGAGGCAGGTGGACTGCCTGAGCTCACAGGTTTAAGCACAGCCTGAGCAAGAACGAGACCCTGTCTCTAAAAATAGCTGGTTTTGTGGCAGCCACCTATAGTCCCAGTACTCGGGAAGCTGACACAAGAGAATCGCTTGAGTCTAAGAGTTTGAGGTTACTGTGAGCTATGACGCCATAGCACCCTAGTCTGGGTGACAAAGGGAGACTCTGTCTCAAAAAAATAAATAAATAATAAATAAATAAATAGATAAATAAATAAATAAATAAAAATTAAAAAATCAGCCATGGTGGCATAAGCCTATAGTCCCTATAACTACTTGGGAGGCTAAGGCAGGAGGATCATTTGAGCCCAAGAGTTTGAAGCTGCACTGAGTTATGATCACGCCACAAAGCCCCAGGCAACAGAGTAAGACCTTATTTCAAAATAAATAAACAATAGAATAAAAAATAAAATCCAATTGGGCAGCACCTGTGGCTCAAAGGAGTAGGGCGCCAGCCCCATATGTTGGAGGTGGCGGGTTCAAACCCACCCCTGGCCAAAAACTGCAAAAAAAATAAAAAATAAATAAAATCCAACTTACATTAAAATATTATTACTAGCCATTACAACTGTCATTTCCCAGGCACCACTGAAGAATTTTAAGCATGACGGTTACTTTTAAAATCATACATATGATCACATAAAAAAAAAATTTCTCTGATTACTCTCCACCCAAAATAGGCAAGAAATGACAGATGGGGCTACATCACATTTTTCTTTTACAAAACTGAAATTCTGCTTGTCACAAAGAAAAGACTGAGTATCAATTAAGTGGAATACAGATTAACTACCATTTTTCCTACTTCTAGTCATCTTCAAATGTTATTTGCTTAAAGCAAAAGACTACTTTACAGGGACATGGTGGTATTGTAACTCACAGTTTCTCAGATGCTACCAGAGAGATCAATGGACTGTCACTGAGAATTCAGGAGAAGAGAGAAAATAACATCAAACAGGGAATCAAGAAATCTATGAAGCCCTACCACTCCCCACTCTAGCTGCAGAGCTGATCACAGTAAGGTATGTCATCACTTGAAATTAAATGACTCTTTCACAGCACTTATCAGTTTGTCATTAGTTGCTAATAATGTCTTTCCTACTAAACTATAAATTCATTTAGTAGAAAAACTGTTTTCTTTCTACATCCCCAGTGGCCAGCACTGCAGGGCCTTCCTGTGTCTACAATTAGGTTAATATTCACAGCTACCTCTTAAGACTGGGATGATAGCTTGGCACCTATATATAGCTCAGTGGCTAAGGCATCAGACACGTACACCAGAGCTGGCGGGTTCGAATCCAGCCAGGGCCTGCCAAACGACGACAACTACAACCAAAAAAAAAAAAAATTGCCAGGCGTTGCAGCGGGCACCTATAGTCCCAGCTACTTGGGAGGCAAGAGGATCGCTTGAGCCCAAGAGTTGGAGGTTGCTGTGAGCTGTGACACCACGGCACTCTACCCAGGGCAACACAGTGAGACTCTGTCTCAAAAAAAAAAAAAAAAAAAAGACTGGGATGATGGTCTTCAGATAATCCATGTAAAGTACTCAAACCAATGCCAAGCTATGCATGAAGTACTCAATGAAAGTTAGCTACTATTTGCTCGGCACCCATACCACAGTGGTTACAGCACCAGCCACCCACTGAGGGTGGCAGGTTCGAACCTGGCCTGGACCAGCTAAAAACAACGATAACTGCAACAAAAAACAGCTAGGCATTGTGGCTGGCGCCTGTGGTCCCAGCTGCTTGGGAGGCTGAGGCAAGAGAAGACTTAAGCTCAAGAGTTTGAGGATGTTGTAAGCTGTGACACCACGGCACTCTACCAAGGGCAACATGGTGAGACTCTTGTCTCAAGAACAACAACAAAAGAAGTTAGCTACTACCATTATTATTATGATTATTATTATGTAATTAGTGCCCAATAATTACTTACTGAATGAATATCAATCTTTGGGGTGAAAACACATTTATCTATAGCTCACTGCCTAAATTTTCCCATGAAGCTCGGCATCCATAGCTCAGTGGTTAGGGCGCCAGCCACTTACACAGGAGCTGGAGGGTTCGAACCTGGCCCTGACCTGCCAAACAACTATGACAACTATAACAAAAAAATAGCTGGGCACCTGTAGTCCCAGCTACTTGGGAGACTGAGGAAAGAGAATCAGTTAAGCCCAAGAGTTTGAGGTTCCTGTGAGCTGTGATGCCACTGCACTTTAGTGAGACTGTCTCAATTAAAAAAAAAAATCTTCCCATGAATACCCTGGAATTTGAAAATACACTCCATAACCAGTGTTCCTGCCCCTTCACCCTATTACAAGTTAATGAATAAATAAGAAAGTTTTTTTTTTTTTTGGAGACAGTCTTACTCTGTCCACCAGACTCCTGGTGGCATCTTCCTGCCTCAGGCCTTAGGAGTAGCTGGAAGCCATCAACCCTCTCAACCATGCTAATCTGGTGGGAGAGGGGAAAGGATGTCCAGCCTCAACCTCCCAAAGTGCTGGGATTACAGGTGTGAGCCACAGCCATCTGGCCAAGAAACATATTCTGACATAGATAGGTTTAAAGTTTTTTGTTTGTTTTAAGGAAAAGGACTAAATTATTCAAGGAAGACATCTGCTGAAACACACAAGGGGAGACAGGGCATAACTAACAAAATCCTTCTGCAAAGTTAGCATTTTTAGGAAATACTGTTCAGACTTCAAGAGCACCGTTAACCCTAAAACTTCTAAATACTCAAGAGGTCAAACTTTACAAACCTTTTTCTCCAGAAGTAAAATCAGGGTATGAACCTACATATGCCCTCTTTCCAGTGTTCACAGGTGTCTGTGAAAGGCGAAATTCAAAGGCAGGTTCAGGGAAAGAGGAAACGCAAAGCAACAGCGTGGACTTAGGAGATGGTGTCGGAGGTGGAAGGGTAATGCAGGGGTCCAGATTCTCCTAGGAGTTCCAACACTCAGAAGTTACGTGACCTTGGACATGTCACGTCCCCTTTCTGGACCACACTGGGAAAATGAGGGAATGAGACCAAGTATTTCCTTACCTTCTTTGTGATACAGTTTGTGTTTTAAAAGAGGAGGGAATGCAGGTGGTCGAAATGCTGGACCTTTCGAATTGCCCTCCCGCACAATTCAAAACCCGCTCATCGCATCTGTCTCAGAGCGGGTCTCTCCGAGCCAGACAGCTAAACCCTCAACTGTGGTGCCCAAAGCAGACACACCGGCTCCATCAGGTGCACTACCTCCCCCCAGAGAAAGAGTCTGCGAGGCGGCGACCGCTTCGCTTGGCTAAGCCCAGCGGCACCCTATTCGGGGCTCCGGGCCCGTCACCTACCGCCTACGCAGCCCCGCGGCAGCAGCAGCCGCTCCACAGCCCCGCCAGGCCGCCATCTTAGTCCGAGAATGCGCAGGCGTGTCCACAGAGACTCCTGGGAAGCCCTGCGTAGGCTCAGGCTTGGTGATAGCTGAGCGTACACTGGATAGAGCGCACCCTACCGGCGATGGGCGGTGTTGCTGCGGATGAGCGCCTTGGCCTTTTCAACCATTGCCTACCCTCTGCGTCAGCCTGAGCGGGGAGACTTTGCGGAGGGAAAAACTGTGCGGTGTTTTGCGCAAGCGCCCTCGGAAAGGCACGCAGCATCCTGAACGTATGCGCAGAACTGTACATTAGTTTCTCCTTGCTGGCATCTTCTCTGGCGGTGGTTCTCCAGTTAGCATGCAGTTCGACATCTTTAAATCTGCTCTGTGGGACCCTCCCCGCCCTCCAGGTCCAGCTCAGTGACTGCCCAAGGAGGCTCCCCGGGGCATCCCCTCTGACGGGTTCTCGCCTTTTACCTTCCCTTTCTCGTATGTGGCTTATGTGGACCTGTGTCTAATCCTTTTCTATAAACTGTGCTAGGGGCTCACGCGCCACTTGGTCACCTTGGACCAACCCGGCCAGAGGACGCATCTAGTACATAAACGTAGATAAACGTGGGTATTGACTAGTTTTCACAGCAAAGTACAAAAGCCCATTGAGGTTCTCTTCCAGGACCTTCCTGGAGTATTCTCTAGGACCGTTTTCTCCAGGGCAGCAATTGTCGGAGTGTGGACTGTGGGCAAGAAAAGCAAGTAAACACATTAGGAATACAAATCCCTGGGCCCCATCTTAGACTTAGAGAGAATCTCCATAAGTGGGTACTAGTAATCTGATTTACAAGCCCTCAAGTGATTCTGATGGCAACTTAAAATTTGAGAACCACTGCTGTGGAAGGTAGACACAGTACTGGTTTCAGAATGGAAACAACACACCTGTTGTGCAGGTTGAGATCACACCCAAGATAACCCAGATAGTTTCTGGGACCTGGGGACACAACTAACCTGGTGGGTGGGGTTTAGGCCTGCAGCTGGCCTTGGGCTAGACACAGCAGGCTGTGCTACCTCGGTTCAGTTTTGCCTCCCAAAGCAGTGCGTTTTCTTCCCAACCACTGTCTCTTTGCCACCCATTCTAGATCTCAAGGCATCCCAAGGCTCCCCTTTCCCCTTACTCTCTGCTTGACCTTGAACCAAATATAATAATTCGCTCCTTCACCCAGGAACATGCCCTGATTAGGGAGCAATCTTTCTCCTCTGTCTTCAACTTCTCCCTCTTATGAATTCTTTCACATAAGAGGAATCCTGCCTTGTCCCAAATCCTCTTCCACCCTCTCTTCCCTTCAGAGCCAAGTGGTTTAAAAGTAAGTTGTCTACCGTCTTAGTCTCTAGTTTTTCACTTCCCATTCTTCAAACCACTGAAACCAGGCCTCTGTCCCCCACCAATGCCAGGGCCTGCTGTACTCAGAGCACCCACACCCTCTATGTTGCTAACCTGAAGGAGCCACCTCAGTCCTGATCTTTCATGACCTCTGAAACATCAGAAGCTGAGGATCTCTCCCTCCCTTTAATAATCTCATTTCTTGGCATCCTGGCTACCACAAATGCCTATTTTGCCTGCCAGCTTTCTGGTTGCTCCTCCCCAGTCTCCCTTGCAGAGTTTCAGCTGTCCACCCCTTAATGTTGGTGCTCTTGGGGACCTCATTCCAGGCCTTCTTCTCTTCCTTTCCTTTTGTGATATAAATTGACAAATTTTATTGTAGGGAGTGTGTACAATTAGCTTTTCTGTCAGCTGCCAAAAACTCTCTTTCTTACAAAAACTGAATTTAACCCCCTGCCCTCCCCCCCCTTTTTTTTTTGGCCAGTTATTGATCACTTACATTAAGTGAAAACAAAACAGGTTAGAAACAGTAGGTATAGTATGATCTGATTTGTGTAAAATTGTGTGTGTGTGTGTGTGTACGCGTGCACACACACGTCTACATGCATGCACAGGTGTCTGGAAGACAGATTGCCAGCTTCCTCTCTCCAACGCCTCCCCCAGCTGTTTTTGTTTTTTTAAGTATAATAAATTATTTTCCAGTTTAGGGCCTTTCTATAAGTTGTTCTCCTTCAGGGAATGCCTTTCCCTTTTTAACTTATATCCATTTCTCCGGGTCTGAACCTAAAATCCATTCCTTAGTTAGCCCCCCCCCCCCGTCATCTCCTTCCATGCCCATCTAAACTGTGCCTTCTGTTATTCTCTCTCAAAACACCCTTTCCTTTTCCTTCGTAGTGCATTATCATAAATTGAAATTATGAATTTAGGTATTGATTAATGATCCTTTCCCCTGCTATACTCTAAGCTTTATACAAGACATGGCAGTCTCTTTAGGTTTGTATGCCTTGCACGTAGTATATGCCTGGTCCATAGTAGCTGATCAAAAAGTATTTGTTGAGTGAGTGAATGCAGTCACCCTACCCTTTGTCAAACCCAGTACATTCATTCAATCCTGTGTGATGGTTGTGTGGACAAGGCAGGAGGAATGTGTGGTTTGGTCCTTTTTAACCCTCGCCTGGTGTACCAAGGTCAGGTGCAGCCTTTTATAGAAAGGACTATAACCAGTGGCATGTGAAACTAGGGACAGCCGACAGACAACCCAGGAGCTTTCCTTTCTTTCCTAAATATACTAGAGGGAGGGCAACTCTTTAGGAAAAAGAAAAACTACTGCTTGAAATGTTAACAGCTCTATTTATTTATACCCTCCTTCTTTCTCTGCACATGCTCACCCACATACACATACACACACCCCTACATAGTTACACATTCACAATGATAAGTGATAGACAACTGATATTTTCCCTATTTACCATTTTAGCAAAGATGTCAACTATGTTTTAATTGTTGGGAAGGAAGATTCTCAGACTACATGACATGGACCAAGAAGTCACATACTCATACACCCACTCATTTCTTCATTCATTCATTCAATAGGTATTTACCAGGTGCTTTCTGAGTGCTAGGCACTGTGCTTCGTATTGAAGATTGAGGCAGACTATGCTAGATACCTTCCAATATCTACTTTCCCCTTTTTCCTTATTTGTGAACAGTGTGTTCAGAAAATGAGTCCAATAAAAAAAAAATTTCCCAGTTTCACTTGGAACTAGCTGGTGGTCTTGTGGCCTAGTTCCATCCAGGGAGACAAATGTGGACATCTACCAGGATTATCAGAAAGTTTTGCTTTCTTGCCCTAGGACCTGGCCCTCCCTCCCTGCATGTAGAGGTGTAGGAATGCTGCAGCCATGGCAGCCATGCTTCAACCATGACATCCCTGAGGCAATGAACCAACAACCACCAGCACCCCACCTCCTCCAGACATCATGTTACATGAGAAAAAAAAAACCCAAATCTGCTTATGCCACTGTTTAATCAGGTTTTCTATCATTTATGGATGATCAAAAATCCTTGGACGAGGGATATAAAGACAACCAAAACAATTCCTGGTATCGGAGAGCTCCTAGAGAAGAGATAAATCAACAAAGCACCAGGGGACAAAGGGCAACACAGGGTTATGTAGAGGATATACCAGTGGCAGTGGGAGAAGTGAGCAGTAATTTGGGGGTGAAAGGAGGGCCCGAGGAAGGCTTCAGATAAAAGGAAATTCTTTTCCTTAGTGTTTAAAGAAAAATAAAAGCTTCAGATGGTCTCAATAGTGATGTCAGCACTGGCGTTAACTTCTAGTTCTGCCACTTCATGGCCTCACTAGATGGTAAACACCAAATAGGTGTGCCACTTTTATGTTCTTGATATCAATCCCAGGGCCTGGCACTTAAGAAATGCTCAAGATATACTTGCTAAGTTGAAACCTCTCTGAAGTTCCATAGAACTAGTCACTTTCTAAAATATATTTTATTTCATTATTATGCTAATTATTTGTCATCCATTCCCCCCTCTAGCATGTATCCCCACAGAGGTAGGGATCTTTGCTTATATTTGTAACCAATTCATCTCATGTGCCTAGAACAGTGTGTGGCATGCTGTAAGTGCTCTATAAGCACTTGCTGAATGAAGGAGCCCTAACTTTAATGAAGATAAACTTTCCTAACCTATATAATGTGGGTAACAGTACTACTGAAAATTGTTGAGTGGGCTAGAGAAAATAAATTTGAAGTGCCTTGGACTGAGCTTGTCATATGGGTAGCTGTAATGATTCTGTTGCCTTCTCCTCTTGAAAACCTTTTTTTGTTTGTTTGTTAAATTTCAGATTAATATGAGGGTACAAATAATTAGGTTACAATGTTTGCATTTGTTAGGTGAGGTCTTCATTGTAGTTGTTCCCCTCACCCAGGAGGTGTGCCATATACCCTTACACTGTGCCCATTAGGTGGGAGCACACCAATTCCCCTCTCCCTCCTCCATCCCTCCTTCCCCCAAATTGAATTAAATTTAGTTTTTCTATTGCATGGGAATGTATTAGTTTGTCTACTGGCTTCATATTAGTATAGAGTACATTGAATACTTGATTTTCCATTCTTGTGGTACTTTACTAACAAGAATGTTCTCCAACTCTATCCAGATTAATACAAAAGATGTAAAGTCTCTATCTTTTTTATATCTGAATAATATTCCACGATATATATATATCTCACATTTTATTAATCCATTTATGGGTTGATGGGCATGTGGGTTGATTCCATATCTTGCCAAATGTAAACTGAGCTGTGATAAACAGTCTAGTGCAAATGTCCTTATGATTAAATGATTTTTTTTTTCTTCTGGGTTGATGGCTAGTAATGGGATTGTGGGGTCAAATGGAAGATCTATTTTGAGTTCTTTGAGGATTCTTCATCCTTCTTTCCAAAGAGGATGTATTAGTTTGCAATTCCATCTCCTGTCACACTTTGAGACCCATTTCTGACACATCTATAGGGGATGACAACTGAAGTCAGTAGACTAATCTGTGTGGTTCCAAGAAACAAGACTGAGAAGCAGCAGGAAGACATTGCACTGTGGGGGTACCTTGGCCTTGTTAAATGAGATTATGAGGAACCCTTGTTTTGGACAACTACTCAGGCTGAGGCAAGGATCACTTGAGCCCAAGAGTTTGAGGTTGCTATAAGCTATGATGCCACAGCACTCTACCCAGGGAGACCAAATGAGACTCTGCCAAAAAAAAAAAAAAAAAAAATTGAGAGTTTGGTCAAAGGGGGAAATTGTTAAATTAAGTTTAACCTAACGATGCATCCTTACGTATTTTAAGTTGAGCCTAAAGGTTTCCTCATACATAATGAATGGTAACCCAAATTGATGTGTAAGCAGATTCTTGTAACAAGAAGCAAGTCTCAGCCGATCACAGGAGCTGGATGTCAGTCAAGCACAGGCAGCCAATTGCACAGCCAGGTTCAAAGAGGGCAAATGGCCAACTGTACCCAAGCCAGTCGTTTCGGCACCTCAATTCCATTTTCTTTTTTTTTTTTTTAATATAATTTCATTAAATCAAAATTGTGTACATTAGTGCAATCATGGGGCACAATGTGCTGACTTCATATACAATCTGAAATATTTTGGTCGAACTGTTAAACATAGCCTTCATGGCATTTTCTTAATCACTATATGAAGCCATTGATATTCTACATTTAAT
>CAUYRH010044195.1:0-99424 GCA_963574655.1 Perodicticus potto
AAGTATTCAATAAGATGAAAGCAGGCCATGACAAAGAAGACGAGGGATCCAAAAACTCTGCCCAGCACTCCCCACACACATACGCACACGAAGAGGGCGGGGCCTGGCTGCCTGGCCACATCCACGCTCTTATCTCTGGAGACAGTGAATATAAAGGGGGCCCCAGGAGCAGCGGGGACAAGATGAGGAAGAATCTGGGGCCTGGGGCTGCTTTGCAAAGTCAGTGGCAGGAAGCACCTTGATGACATTATAGGGGTCCCCAGTGACCCTGGTGTAATGAGGACAGAGAACATAAATCACTGTCCCTCTCTGTACAGAAAACATATTAAAGACCACAGAACTCCCACATGACTTTCTGCAGCAAGCAGAAGAGATAGCAGATGAAACTCAGTCAGAATCTTCTAGATGACTGCCAAACCAGATGCAGATAAATGACAGGACCACAGGGCACCTCCAGAGGGTCTTAATTAAGGACCTCAAGGTGAAAATGGGGCCAGCACACATGAACTGCTGTTACCGGTGGTGCCTTGAGGGCTCTGGCTCCTGTCTCTCAAAGCCATTTCACCAGGTTGGTCTCAGCACAGTCCCTGCCTAGAGTCAAAAACACAACAGGCAAACCACCTGGCCACAGAGACAGGCACACCTGGAATCTGGCTGGAGGCCAAGGGCACCAGCAGCTGGATGCCAGGGGCAGCCAAGCAGGAAGCCAGAACAGAGTGAGGTGAGGAGACATTGCAGACAGTGCCTTTACTGGACATCCCTGGTTTTTGCTGTGTTTCATTTTCGTCTGTAGCTCCTGCTCACCCTACTTCCCAGTGATAACCCCAACTTTTATTTGGGGATCTACCCCTCCCCTACTCTGCTCCTGCGGTCAGGTGCGACCCCATGCCATCATTTGCCTGGCCATGTGTCTGATTCTAGGTGAGCACAGAATCCCATCAAAGCCCAATATGATGTGGTATGAGGCATCTGAGATCGAGGCGAGCTAACATTCATTCCTGGGGGACCAGAGCCAAGACAATGTCAGGGGTGGAACTGCTGTAACCATCTTGGAACATGAACTGAGAAGGTGAGACTCAGGCCAATGTGTGAGACTAGGGGCAGGAGGGAGAAAGGAGAGAGAGAATGAATTGGTGAATGAATGAATAAATGGTACATCTGGGTCCTGGTATCATCATTTGCATCCCTGATCTGGCCTCATCTAACTCAGGTCTGCCGGACTTCAAAAGAAGGAAGCTTATAAGTTCTGAGCGTTTATTGCTGGGTACAGTGCAAATGTATAGTCCCTATGATAACTCTGGGAAGGAAGCTTTATTTCCCCATTACTTTATTCGCAAAAAAGGAAATAGGTTAAAGAGGCTTTTGAACTTGCTCAGGTCAGGCAATTTGCAAGTGGTGGACATAGAATCTGGAAACCAGGGGCCCACCCCAAGGCTGTGAGCTGAGCACCGGGCCACTCCGTCCCTGAGCAGATGGGCCAGAGTCCAGAGAGGCCACAGCAAACCGCTGAGTTCACATTCTGATAGCCAAACCTGAGGAGGGAGGGGCTGCCCCAAAACATCCGCTCCAGGACTGGTGGCATAATGCTCATTGAGAGAGAAAGGCCACATCTGCAAGAACATGCTTCAGAACAGTTTCCAAGGGCTGCAGGGACCAGTCATGTGCCCAGTAATCCCGGGTAATCCACACAGAGTTGGCAGTCATCTAAACTGTATCTACAGCAGTGACTGAGCTTGCGGGCACGACGTAAGAGGGAGCCCTGAGAGTCCTCCAGGGTGTTTGCCAAGGGCACAGGCCCAAAACCCAAAAAGATACCCACAGGTGATACCATCAGGAAGGTGTCAGAAACAAAGACAAAACATTCTGCCTGCCAGCAGCCCTGCTGTGTGGCCAGACGAAGTGGCCCATGCAAACCGCTTTGTCAACCGGTAACAGTAACGGCTGTAACAGTAACTGCTGTAAAATGTGAAGTGCTGGAGTTGCTTTAACTCTGTGTTTAGCTGGTAAAGACTCGGCCTCCTTTAAAATAAAACCCCCAGTCTCTCCCCAGGCAGGGCAAGGCAGCTTGCCAAGCTCCAGGTCTCCTCCCTGGGTCCCACCTTCTCTCTGGGCACCTTACATCCCAGCTTTACCACACAAGCCCCCACGGTCTGTGATTCCCCTTGACACTGAGCCCATTTGCTCAGGGACCAGCTTCTGTTCTCGGAAGACCTTGCTCTCCATGCAGGAAGAATAGCAAGGAAATACTCAGGCCCACCTCGCTGCCAAGGCTTGAACCCCTTCCCCAGCCCCCTGCTGCGCCCGGAGCTGAGAGGAAATGGGCCAGGGGGAGGGCCAGGAGCCCCTCCCAGGGCCAGCCCTCAGAAGGCAAGCAGGCGCCAGTGGGGACAGGGAGACACCACCTCCAAGCCCACCCCACACTCGAGGCCCGTTTTGCCCACACAGAAGAGGAGGAGGTACACCCAGGGCCGCTAACATGCCGCCAGGGCCATGGGTGAACAGAGATTAAAGGGGCGGGTAAGAATCCCACCTGAGGGGCACGTGAGCCAGCCCATCCCACCTCTCTGGTCTGCCCAAGCATCTGGTTGCCTGGACCACCCTTCTCACTTCTCTGCCCAGGAGGCGCCTCCTCCAGGACTCCCACCCTCCCTGCCCTGGGCCTACATCAGCACCCTGCATCAGCACCCTGCAGGCACCTTCACGAGACACACTCTGGAAGGTAAGAAGCAGGGAGGTGGGGCAAGAGGGCAGACTCTCCTTGGCTGCATAGGTTTATGTCTGGGCTCTGTCACTTCCTTCATCACTTTAACCAAGCCACTTAGCCTCTCTGTGCCTCAGTTTCCTCCTATGTAAAATGGGGAGAATGGCAGTGCTGAGGCGTAAATACAGTAGTTCACAGGAAGCAATTGGCCCTCCCCCTGGCCTGTGCTCACATTTTACCTTGTCCTTTTCCTCTCCTGAATCAAGAGGTCCTCAAGGGCCCAGGCTATTTGTCACTCCTGCTTGTCCCTGTCCCCAGCATACAACGAAATCCACCTGCCCCAGGGCAGCAATAGAACAGCCACCCCATGCGGCCATCGTGAAAGGCCCAAAACAGCCTCAGGGATGCAGGTGGTGATGAAGAAGCACCCCTGGGACTCACGGGTCCCAGGTTTGAGTGTGGGCCCAAGATCAGGGTACAGTGACTAAGGACACGCTCCTTCTCTGAGCCTCAGTTTCCTCAGCTGCAGACCTGAAATAAAAAGCATGCTCTCACTGGATTATTGTAAGAAATCAATGAAAAGAGGCTTCCAAAGAGCTTAGCACACAATACCTGGCGGGTGGTAGGTAACCATAAAGAGTTTTGTGTCCAGTGATGATAATGCCGGCGTCACTACCGCTAATGAGCAGTGAGCACTCTGAGGCCATTTGCAGCCTCAGCTGCTCTCTTGAGAGGTACTTAGAGGAAGAAAGTAGAGCAGAACTGCTTCTGAGATGCTTGTAGGGGGAGGTACCTTCCCACACAGGCCTGGACCAGAAGGTTCTGGAAACATCCCTGCAGGAAACCTTCCCAGTGAGGAACTCTGAGCTTTGCTGTTCTCTGTGTCTCTTGCTCTCCCTCTTCCTTCTTCCCCCCATGAGCCCTGTCAACAGAGGACGTGATGAAAGGATGGAGTCTGGAAATTAGCACTTCAAAGGAAACAGTGGAGCAGTGCTGCCTTGCCTTGCCCCGTGGCACCTGTGGCCAGGAGTGGACCTGGTGTGCGCTCCCCACTACCTCTGCACCTAGCCAGTCTTCTGTCGTTTTCCTTCTGTAGCACAAACCTCTCTCTGTGGCCAAAATCTGGCTGTGGGCTGAGCCAGCACGCAGACTCAGCCCTGCTGGGAAGAGATGGAGAGGCCCTTCTCTTTTCAAAAACCTCTGTCAGACAGATGGGCCAGAATCTGAGGGGAAGAGGACCCGGTATCAGCTCAGTTTACTCAGACACCCCACCTAAACACCTAAACCAGATTAGCACAGACCTTTAGTACCTTCCCAGAAGGGCCCAAACAAAGCAAAAGTATCAATCCTCATCGGTCGATCCACTGTCCGTCCATTCAGCAATCACTGAAATTAGCTTTAACTTTAAAAACGTTTCTTGGCTCATCCTCCGTCAGGGAATCGCTCCTGGGGAGAAAGCGCAGAGACAATTCTACCGCCCATACCAAGGTGTAGCCCTCCCTCCGTGCAGAGTCAAAACAGTTACCAGGACGGAGTCTTTCCCCGTAGCCTTCACATTTTGCTAAACAATTTCCTAAGATCCAGTTGAGCTGAAGATGTACATGCCTGTGACCTAGGAAGTCCCCTCCCAGGTATCCACCCAAGTTGTGCCCCAAACATACACCAGAAAGGAAGTGTGAAGACGTTCTAAGCATGAAATACCCGCCCCCCCCGAAACCTGGAAACAACGCAAATACACACCAAAAGGAAAGTAGGTAAATTGTATTAATTCCATACGTTGCTGAAATGCATGAACCATAGTCACCCTAAATTATCGTAGAGGAATTTCAAATGTAATGGTGAGTTCAAGAAAAAAAATCTGGCTGCGGTGGCTCAAGCCTATAATCCTAGCACTTTGGGAGGCTGAGGTGGGAACCTTGCTTGAGGCTAGGATTTCAAGACCAGCCTGAGCAATATAATGAGACTCTATCTCTACAAAAACTAGAAAAATTAGCTAGGCATGGTGGCAAGTGCCTGTGGTCCCAGCTACTCAGGAGACAGAGGCAGGAGGATTGCTTCAGCCCAGGAGTTTGAGGTTGCTGTGCGCTGTGATGCCACCACCGCACTCCAGCCTGAGAGACAGTAAGACCCTGTTTTAGAAAGAAAAGAAAAAGCAGCGGCATGTTGTGGAGGAATGTATAGAGTTTGGTTCGTTTATTTAAAAGTTAGAGACTAAGTGAACATTAAACTAAAGCTTACCTATGTATCTACAGCAACACCACAAAGCACAAAGAAATTATAAACACAGAAATCAGTACAGTGGTTCCCTCTGGTGCTGGGGCTGGGATTGGGGCTAGGAAGGGGGATGAAGACCCCCTACAGCATCCTAACGCTCTTTTGCTTAAGTTTTGTGGAAAATTTGTAAATACTTGTTTTATTATTATACTTTGCCACTACATGGCAAAGGCACATTACATGTTTTCTTTTGTACTATCAAAAATTCACTCCTGGCTTGGCGCCTGTGGCTCAGCGGGCTAAGGCACCAGCCACGTGCACCTGAGCTGGCGGGTTCAAGTCCAGCCTGGGCCACCAAACAACAATGACGGCTGCAACCAAAAAATGGCCGGGCGTTGTGGCAGGCGCCTGTAGTCCCAGCTACTTGGGAGGCAAAGGCAGGAGACTCGCTTGAGCCCAGGAATTGGAGGTTGCTGTGAGCTGTGATGTCACGGCGCTCTATCCAAGGTGACAGCTTGAGGCTCTGTCTCAAAAAAAAAAAAAAGAAAAGAAAAATTCACTCCTAAGGAATTCTTTCCCAAAAAGAGGGCTGACACTAATATTGGTAGGGACATCTGAAGGCAAAAAGGGCTCCTTCTCTGAAGCTCTACTAGACGGCCAGCTGAGCAGAGTCTGGGCCATTAGAAACCACAGGGACAGATGAACAATAAAAACAGCCGCATTTACTAAGTGCCCGTTACGTTGTCGGCACACGCCAGGCTCTTTACATAGATTATTCTAAGTCTCCCCACCACTGTGCCAGATGGGTGTCATTATCACCATGGAAACTACAGCTCTGAGGGTGAAGTGCCAAGGCCAGGGTTACCATGGTGGTCTCGCCGATGAGTGAGAAGCCAAACACACCCTGTCTGTCCGCGCCTACAACAACTGCATCTTTCCACGATGCCAAGCAGCCTCTCAAATATTTATAGACATAAATGGTGAATGAACCAAAGCGCAATTCAATCTAACACATATTTATAAATATTTATAACCAAATGTTTTGCTTTGATAATGCCTATTCTCTGAAATACCTAGTGTCAGACAAACAGGGCTTTTTCTGTGGCAGCAGGCTGCAGCTCACCTGGGAACGTGCACTTGTCTCCATGAGCGCACACTTATGTCTGCACTCACATCGTGCCCAGATGGCCCACCGCCCTGTTACTCATCCTCATCAATTTAACACACCGTGAAAATCAGACTCGGGTGCCCAGGGACCACAGGATGCTGTTTGTGAGGGAATCTGTGCCTTTCTGCTACCTAAAATCTGCACGAGCCTCCCCATTGCTTACAGGATTAAAGCCAAACCCTCTAGCAGAATGCCATGTCCTAGCTAAACTCCCTGGAACGCCCCCTTCCCACTCCCAGCCCACACCCTGACTGGACCACTGGGCTTGATCGTGGGTTCTTGAATGTATCACGTCCTCTCCTGCCACCTGCCTCTGCACAGGCCGTTCCCTTGGTGCTTCCGCTATTCGCCTCTCTCCTGGCCTGGTTAACATCCGCTGGACCCCCGAAGCCCAGTGGTGGTGCCTCCTTCTCCGGGTGAAGCCAGAAAAGCAGCCTGCAAGATGGAGTCTGAGAAGCTAAGCTGAAGCAGGACAGCTGACCTAGTCTGCTCAGCCTTCCCCACACCCTCCGGAAGTACCTAGTTAGGGTTTTGCCATGATTGTGAGGGTGTTTACCTCAGGAGACTGAGGAAACAGTCACATATAGACAACAGGCATTGTGATAGTGGGAGAGTAAAAGTTATTTTGATGATATGTTTTTGCTGATGATTCTCTGCGATATTTCGCCCCAGTGCAAATCATCTTTCTGTCGTTTAAACATTTGGTATTGTTAGAATGAAGACTACTTTGATGTTACTTCCTATCAGTTACACATGAAATCTTCGAGGTTGGTTTCCTTGTATTTCATTATAAAAGTTATTACAATTGTAACTGAGGCAGAACAGAATTGAGAGGCCATTCTCGCTGTTCTCTAGAATCACTGGCCTTCCAACAAATAAAGCTTGCTTGGACCTAAACCAATCCCTGCGTATTGGCTAGACAGTGACTGGCAGCCAGACCCTCTTCATCTGGTAACAGGGAGCCTCTGCCTCGCCAGGCTCCCCGTCCCCCCTTCTGACCGCACCGTGGCATTCCCTCCGCCCTGGACACCAGCTCTCCCTGTTTTCTCCTCTCTCCTCCCCACAGGCCCTGGGCTTCTCTTTCTGAGACTGCAGCCTATAGGCTGGAAGATGCGAATTCTGAGCTCCTATAAATATGTGTAGAAATGTGTCCCCTGAGCCTCATGTCTCAGTAGTGGCCAGGGCAGAGAATGTGCACTCCTGGCCTGTACTGAGCCTTGACAGCATTATGTGATTTGATTCTCATAACCACACTATGAGGCACTACTCTCCTTACCCTCACAGATGAGGAAAGAAGCTTTAGAGAACAAAATCTAAATCTCACTTCTGAGAACAAAATCACACAGCTAGTAACCCAAGCCTGTTCGATTCCAAAGCCCATGATCTGTTACTAATCTTTTCAATAAACAGTTGAATGCCAGCAGAATCTTGAAATCAGAGGACATAATACTTAAAAATGAACTCAGGGGGGCGGCGCATGTGGCTCATCGAGTAGGGCGCCGGCCCCATATACCAAAGGTGGCGATTTCAAACCCAGCCACGGCCGAATTGCAAAACAGAAAAAGAGCCAGGTGTAGTGTCAGGCGCCTGTAGTCCCAGCTACTCAGGAGGCTGAGGCAAGAGAATCGCCTAAGCCCAGGACTTGGAGGTTGCTGTGAGCTGTGTGATGCCACGGCACTCTACCGAGGGCGATAAAGTGAGACTCTGTCTCTACAAAAAAAAAAGGTCATCTTAGAAGGGTACAGGTGAAACTTACTAAATGCAGAGTACAAATGTCTGAACGCAATAACTAAGAAAATGCCATGAAAGTTATGTTAACCAGTTCAATGAAAATATTTCAAATTGTATATAAAACCAGCACATTGTACCCCATGATTGCACTAATGTACACAGCTATGATTTAATAAAAACAAAATTTTTAAAAAAAGGAACTTGGGAAGCAATACCAGCTTTTAGAAACCATTTTTGTATCCCTGATTATTTAAATCATCTGCAAAGATCCATTGAACACAATACCTTAGATTGTACAGCCTCTTGCAATTTTGAAGCATTTCCATCCAGATCAATTCTTCTGAAAATTTCTTTTTATGTGAAGGACTTTCAAAGTGGGTTTTATGAGTTGTCCCCAATGTGGCCTGACTTGGTACAAAGATGCGCCTGAAAACACATGGAGAGTCTCACTAGTTCCCAGGTGAGGTGGGGGTGGAGTGAGGCAGCAAGGGAGAGATGTGCACCCACCCCACCCGGCACTGCCCGGAGTGCCCCCAGCTCTCCCAGGGACCCTCCTAGCACAGCAGGAGGTGAGGGTGAGTGACCCAGCAAGGGCGCCCCATCTACCCAGTTCCTGACCACTTCTCTACAGTGTGACTGTCCATCGCTGCAACATGATAAACTAAGGGACCAAAGGACTGGTGAGAACAAGTCATCCCACCCCAGGACCACCACGGAGCAGCCAAGGAGGTGCTCAGTAAGTGATAGGGGACTGAGGGAGCGCAGAAGGCCCTAACAGGATATCAGAGGCCAAGGGGGCTAAGAGGAGACGTGGGCCTTGGGGTGTGCAGGCTGGTTTGTGGGCCACCCAGGGTCAGAGCGCTCACCACTGCTGGAGGCTGACGAGGTGGAAGGAGGGGAGGAATATTAATTCATCACCACCCGGCCTCCTCTTTCCAGCTAGGGAGGACCACCTTCCCGAGCTGCTGGAAGCCACTGCAGGGATTCCTGTTTTTGCTCTTTAGGACCGGTCCTGCAGGCTGGGGGTCAATAGTGCTTTCCCAGCTTCCCTAGAGGAGAGAAGGGTGGAGGCTTGGACAAGAGGGCACCTACTGCCCACAGACCTGGGCCCCCGCCCTAGTGCTACTGACCAGGACCTGCCCTTAAGCCTGTGTGCAGGTTTCTCTCCCTGGCCTCTTGGCCTAGCTCATTTCTGGAGATGGTGGGGTGTGTCCTCCCCAATTAACACTCTCAGGAATGTCAGCAGAGCAGCTGCCTCGCAGTGGGGCTCCCAGGGAGGGAGGCCCAGGTGTTCCCAGCTCCAGGCCTGGCCATCACCCCAGGGCGTCTGGGCTTCCTCTGTGGGGCGGGGGAGCATCTAGCAGCCACAGCCCCTCTGTGACCGGAACAGCAAGGAGATAAGAGAACGGGTGGGCTCTGGAACTAGAAAGGCCTGGGACTCTGTGCTGGTCCCCAGCTTGCTAGCTACGTGTCTGTGAAGTGACACCATGCTGTGCCTCACACTGCTGCAAGGGAAGAGGGCAGCGTATGGCTTGGAACTTGGTCCACAGTCAGTACCAATACTGTCCTCGTCTGTCCTCTCCCATCCCCATCCCTGGTTAGAGTGAGTGGCAGAAACACCCCATACCTTGCTTCATAGAGACAGTAGAGAGAGAAGATAAAATCAGAAACATACGCGTGTAAAAACAACTTTATCTCTGTGTTTCTGAGAGACACAGGCTTAGCAAAACACTCAACATCAAGAAAAGTTAAATTGACTCTAACATCAAAGAGCCCTACCCTGAAATAAAGCATATGAAGAGGGTTAAGAAGATAAAAAAAAAAGAACCAAATACTACAGAGAGATGAAGGACTAGAACATCTATTTTAAAAGTATAAGGAAAGACAATTTCTTATCTCTAATAACTCACTTGCCTACTCTAATAACTTATTTGCCTATAAAATTTGCTCTAAACATACCCTCTGTTTCGATATTTTCTTGGTGTTTGCTTGCATTTAGCTAGTTTAATAAAAATATTTGTCTTCACATTAAGAAGATAAGGATGTCACTACTGAAGGTTACAAATCCACTTGGGTGTGGATTTCCAGGAACAACCTTGAGTCTATAGAACATACTACCACCTGGTGACAGAGTGCCTAAATTGGAGGGATAGAATCTGAGCATTAGATAAATAAATCTCTTTTGTTGCTGAGTCTAAAAAAGGACATGAGGTTTTGGATATTCAGGTGACTCACATGTAGGTCACTCCTTATTTACTAGCAACTATTTTGGAAAAAAAAGTCAGTAACCTAAGGTTCATTTCCAACCCTGTCTGAGGGCAACTCTTGCTTTTGAGTTGCAAACTGAGGCTTAGATCCTTCTCTATGAAATGAAGGAAGGAGGCCCAAAAGAGCTGCAAGATCATTGCTGGCTCTGACATTTGAATATATCTTGAAACAAAAGTTCCTTGAATATATGGAATATATATTGAAACAAAAATGAATATATCTTGAAACAAAAGTTCCATGAATATACGGAATATATATTGAAACAAAGATGAATATATCTTGAAACAAAAGTTCAATGACCGTATTCAGAACCCTGGGAGCTATTTGTGAAAATGTAGATTTTTGGTTCCAGCCTCAGATTCTAACTAAAAATGTTTGGGGTTAGACTTGGAAATCTACATTTTTAACTAGCAGGTTCCTATCTGCTTGAGAATGGCTATCTCAAGTCACTGCATTTACTGTTTAATATTCTGCTTTATTAAATTTAGAAGTTTTGAGGGGCTGGCTCAATCACAGCACCGTAACATTTCCTGAGGGCCTGAAAATCACCCTCAGTGAAAATTAGTCCTCAATGTGGCTTCCCAAGGATGCCATGGTATAAAAAAGGTCGTAGGCCCATTTTGCTGATGGGAAAACAAAGGCTCAATGAGGTGACATGAACAGCTCAAGGTTTCACACCAAGTGAGCTAGAGCTGTTTTTTTGTTTTTTGGGGTTTTTTTTGAGACTGACTCTTACTTTCTTGCCCCCAGTAGAGTCCTATGGCATCACAGCTCATAGCAACCTCAAACTCTTGAGCTCAAGAGATCCTCTTGCCTCAGCCTCCCAAGTGGCTGCGATTATGGCAGCCACCACAATGCCTGGCTGTCTTTTAGAGACAGGGTCTCACTCTTGCTCAGGCTAGTCTTGAACTCCTGAGCTCAGGCAATCCACCTGCCTCAGCCTCCCAGATTGCTGGGATTACAGGGGTGAGCCACAATGCCCAGAGCTGGAGTTAGGTTTGAACCTCATCTTTAGGGTGCTCATGGACTTCACCAAGAACCCAGAGTTTCCTTGACTCCATCCCCCAGCTCTCAGTGCGGCCAGGCTGGGTCACTACCTAATCCCTGGAGTCAGAGCCCACTGCCTGCTCTCAGGGCCTCCCAGGCCTTGGGACGTACTTCAGACTGCAGCCCATGCATCCCTTGGCCTCCCTTGGCATCTCCTGTGCCATCCATCCAAGTGCCCCTCCAGCTCCAAAATGGTCATCGTGGGTTTTGACACTCATCTGAGAAAGGCAAGGGGAGGACCAATTCCTGCTTTCACCACTTCTGCCCAGGAGGACACGTGTTCTAAAGGGGTTCGTCTTTGCTGCAACTGCCTACTTCCACTTAAAAGACATGCTTAATGGATCAGACCCTAGCTCTGTTGCACACTGGCTGAGTAACCTTGAGCAAATTACTTAACATTTCTGAGCTAAACATAGTTTCCTTGTCAGAAAAATGAGGGAAAAAAAATCCTTACTCATAAGGTTGCTATGAGAATTAATGAGCTAATAGGTAAAATGATAGCTGTGATGACCAGGCTATAGTAAGTGCTCAATAAACGGTAGCTAAAAATAAAATTATACACACATTCACAACCTATGGTTGAGAGAGAAATGGAAATAAATCCCTGTTTGGATATACACAGACATACACAGCGTGACCAAAGCTAGGAAGTGCCACACAGCCCAGCAGCATGAATGGTTCTGGGCAGGCACTATGTTAGACTTACTATGTTCTCCTGGAGAGGAAGTTTTCTAGGCTGGGAAAAGGGTTTCTGGATAAAGCAAAAATCAGGAAGAGTTCTCCTTCCCCACCATCTGGAAACCCACAGGAAACTTCCCAGGGGAGCCCCACCCTCACAGGGAGGTCAGTGCAAGGACCAGGCAACCCATCCCACCCCCATCCTGACCCTCCCAGGCAGGGAGTGGGTTTATTTCTCTGTTAATGGAAAGGGGAGGGAGAAGAGTCGCTCTTGGCCAGCCTGGCTGCTGCCCCTGTGTTCTTCAATTACCGGACAAAATGATTTGATGCAGGAACCAAGCCGACATCTGGGTTCCAGTTAGCATCTGACACGGGGCCTCACTAATTAATCTGGAAACATGAATTGACAATAGCTCGAATCAGAGCGCAGTCAGGGAGAAAGCCGGCTGCTGGGCCGTGAACAGAAGGCATAGTGTGGCAGGGCGGCACGTAGAGGTCACCGGGAGTGTCCGGGAGGACCTAGGAGACGGCGCCTCGGGTTCACCCACCCTCCCCAGCTTTGTCATCTGACCCCCAGCAGCCACCGGGAGGGGCATGGGTGACGCACACTCTGTATTGGAGCCAGGGAGGAAGACAAAGGGACCCAAGCATTTCACCCCATCAGCCAGATCAGTCCTTTGATTCCCACCTGGCACGAATGTGCCCAACTCTGGCGATCGTTCCACCTTTCCAGTGCCTTCCAATTCTTCTCAGATTGTCTTGAAAGTTTAGGGGGGAAATATACATATATATTTGCAAAGTAATATATATTTTTATTTATATAGATTACAGAGTGTTTATCCATTTAACAAACATTTATCTGTCAGTCACCCCCTATTAGCACCATCAATGGAACTAAGAGCTTTACAAACACTACAACATTTAATCCTTATACCAACCCAATGAATTTTTTTTTTTTTTTTTGAGACAGAGTCTCATGTTGCCCTCAGTAGAGTGGCATAGCGTCACAGTTTCACAGCAACCTCAAACTCTAGGGCTTCTCTTGCCTCAGCCTCCTGAGTAGCTGGGACTATGGGCGCCTGCCACAACGCCCAGCTATCTTTTGGTTGCAGTGATCATTGTTGTTTAGCAGGTACAGGCCGGGCTTGAACCTGCCAGCCTGGGTGTATGTGGCTGGCGCCCTACTCACTGAACTACAGGCACTGAGTCCCAACCCAATGAATTGTATCTCCATTTTATGGTTGAGCAAAACAAGGCTCAGAGAGGCTAAGTAGCTGCCTTGGATTGCACAGCTAGGAAGTGTGAGGCCAGATTCAGACAGAGTTGTGCCAGGCAACTGTTTACACCTGTAGCTCCCCACAACCATTTCAATGCGTCTTTTGAGATAATCCAGGGCCATCCAAAGGTGTCCCACTCAGCTTTAGGGCTCTGCAAGAAAGGAGGTGGGACTGAGGCCCATAGGGTTGCAAGTGAGCAGACCCTACCTCCCCTCCAGTGTTGGGTTTGTAGAGGGGTGCCTGGGAGACTTATTTTCAATAAACAGGATGGTTGCTTATAAAATTTTTGCCATTCACACTTTCTAGTTAAAGAAATGAAAATTGGCCAGGTGCGGTGGCTCACACCTGTAATCCTAGCACTCCGGGAGGTCAAGGTGGGTGGATCACCTGAGCTCAGGAGTTCCAGACCAGCCTTAGCAAGAGTGAGACCCAGTCTCTGTTAAAAATAGAAAAGAAAGCTAGCTGGGAGTTGTGGTGGGCACCTGTAGTCCCAGCTACTTGGGAAGCTGAGGCAAGAGGATCCTTGAGCCCAGGAGTCTGAGGTTGCTGTGAGCTATGACCCCATGGCACTACCGAGTGCAACAACACAGTGAGACTCTGTCTCAAAAAACAACAACAACAACGAAAAGAGGTCAGAGGCTCCTGAGCAGAGGAAGAAAAACTGGACGGAATCAGACTCTATGAAGCCAAAGACGGTGAGCTGAGCCAAGAAAGAAGTTCAGCAAGCTGTAACTCCAAGGAAGAGCATTCAAGAAACAAAATTACAGGTACAAATCCTATTGACTGGAGAGGATGGGAGTCCCCTCTCCCAAGCAGGAGGCCTGCCGCAGGCTATCTGAGAATGAGCAGGGAACAAAAGACCTCTCATTTTACCTCTCTGGAGAGAGCCGCTAAACTCCAGGTCTCTTTCTCCAGGGAGGTCCTGCTTATGAACCTGGACACCACCCCACCAGGCATAAGATTAAACATATATTTTTCCCCACAGGTCCAAACTCCCAGTCCACCCTTTCCCCTTTGCATGGCTGCCTGGGGTTCTGCCCCCTGCAGTGCATAGAGTGTTTGGTCTTGTCCTGAGAGACCTGAGCATAGTGTGGATCACCAACCATCAGGATGGAATCTGTCACTAATGAGGAAGAAAGAGGGTGTAGGAAGAAAGGGACACTCAGCAGGAGGAGAAGCAGTCCCCTGGTTATGACTACCCCCCAGCCAGTGGTAGTGTTGACCCTCGATTTAGGCTGTATCTGGCAGGATGGGGTGCAGAACCCCTGACTCTGACAACACCTACAGCGGAAGAGTGGTTGCCCTGTGTGGACAGAGTTTGGGAGACAGGGCTGGTCCCCAGCTCCTGCTGGGCTTGTAAGCAAAGGCTTGATAGGTGTGGACTGTGACCTGAGAGCAATCTCCTGATTTCAACAGAACCCTCCAGCAGTGGCTTACTGGGTGTGAACCGAGAGCTGAGGGCTAGGGCGTGCTCCACTGCCTCCAGCAGGGCTGGTGAGCAGAGGCTTACCGGGTGAGGACTGAGACCTGTGGGTGAAGTGTAGTGCCCTGACTTTTAACAGAGTCTGCGAACAGAGGCTTGCTAGGCAGTGGACTGAGACTGGCAGGCGGGGTGTGGTCCCCTGACTCCAACTGGTTTGGCAAGCAGAGGCTAGCTGTGGTGGACTGAGACCAGAGGGCAGGCCTGGTGCCCTGACTCCAAAAGAGCTTGTGAACAGAGGCTTGCCAGGCAGTAGACTGAGACTGGCAAGGGGGGGTGTGGTCCCCTGACTCCAGCTGGCCTGGCAAGCAGAGGCTAGCTGTATGTGGACTGAGACTGGTGGGCGGGGACGTTGCCCCTGGCTCCAGCTAGGCCCGTGAGCAGAGAAGCAGACAATACTGTGGACTAAGTCTTGTGGGTGGGAGTGTGGATCCCTGGTTCCAATTGTGCTTTGAATCCCTTTGCTTTGAATTGTCCTTGAATCCCTCTCTGTCGGGCAGGGTTTGCACTGCCAGAGACAATTTGGTTGAAACCCGTGTGTGGGGCTGTCCACTCAGGGACATTCAGAGGTTGACCTTCGAAATTCTGTAGTGGAAAAGAACTAAAGGGTGGGGGCTGGGCACCACAGCTGTTTGTATCTCTTCACAGTTGAGATTTAACTCTAATAGTGTGGTTTCTTAGGATAGGGTACAGGTTGGCTGATATCAAAACAGAGCTAGCCTGCACTATCTCACCAAGTAGATCATCAGAATTTCTGGCCAAAACTCTGCAAGGGGCCTTTTTAAGGTTGTAGGAGATAAGCCACAATTACAAAGCCTAGAGCTTTGGTAAGAGGCTAGCTCTACTACCTGGGAACCCCAATTCAATCTCATCCTACCAGTTTTAATAACCAAACAGTGGTAAATAACCATGGTGCAGACCCAACAGAAGAACTCTGGCAACATGAATAACCAGAGTAGATCAACCCCCCCAAGAAATGACAAAGGAGATACAACTGAAGATGCCATGCATAGACAAATGGCAGCAATGTCAGAAATTGAATTCAGAATATGGATTGCACCACAAGTGTGATCTCACCCTTTATCCTCTCTCCCCCCACCCTTGTGGTGCATATGTGAAGGGTCAGGAGAAAACTTCTAAATATGGATCAAAATTGTTTTCGCATAGTAAATGAGAAAATATCATGAATGTTATATTAATCAGGTTGATAAAAATATCTCCGATTGTATGTGAAGCCCGCACACTGTACTCCATGACTGAATTATTGTACACAGCTATGACTCAATAAAAAATAATTAAAAAATAAATAAATAAATAAAAGCAAATCTTCCCTCGCCTCTCTTAAAAAAAAAATTATGAGTTGTTTGTTCATTGCAGCTCAATTCATAATTGCCAAGTCATGGAAGAAGCCTAAGTGCCCATCGACCCATGAATGGATTAACAAATTGTGGTATATTTATACCATGGAATATTATGCAGCATTAAAAAAAATGGAGACTTTACCTCTTTTATGTTTACATGGATGGAGCTGGAAAATATTCTTCTTAGTAAAGTATCTCAGGAATGGAAAAAAAATATCCAATGTACTCAGTACTACTGTGAAACCAATTTATAATCACTCACACTTGTATATGAAAAATGTAACACAATTATAGCCTAGGATGAAGGAAGGAAGGGAAAGGAGAGGGGAAGGGGGGGTGGGTCCACAGAGGGAGGGTTAGTAGGGGGACCACATTTAGGGAACATATTGCAAGTACAAGTTGGATCTATTAGGTATAGAACACAAATGTCTTAATGCTGTAATTGGATAAATGAGGTGAGGGCTATGTTGATTAGTAGGATGTAAGCACTCCAATTTGTACAGATAATCAACTCATCGAATCCCATAATGGCATAAATGTATACATGATCTATGTACAAATGAATTAATAAAAAAAATGTATGAATTGTTTATTTCTGCAGTTTTCCATTTAACATTTCTGGGTTGCAGTTCAGTATGGGTAACTGAAACCATGGAAAGCAATATCATGAATAAGAGGGTATGATGCTACTCAGATTTTCTGTTTTGGTGTATCATTACACATTTGAGCTATTTGTTTTCTTTTCTTTTTCTCTATTTATTCCACTGTTTTTATGCAATGTATCGTTGTTGGTATATGTGAGCAGTGATTTTCAGCCAGTGTGCCGCAGCACACTGGTGTACCATGAGAGGCACTGGTGTGCCTCAAAAATTTTTAAAGATCATTAATAAAATTATTTTTTGAAAGAAGTTTAAAGTACTGGAAGTACATTCATTTTCTTTACTTTTTTTTTTTTTTTGATTAATATAATTTAGGTGTGCCATGGAAATTTAACTATAGGTACAAGTGTGCTTAAGAAGAAAAGGTTGAAAACACTGATGTAGAGGATGCATGCAGATTACCCCAGGATATTTGTCTCTCGGAGATGGATAACTACAAGAGTTGCCCACCTTTGGGGTGAGTTTGATTTGTGATGTATATTGGAGAATTCCTCTGTATTCAGCAGAAAGGGTTTTTGACCTTCGGAAATTTAGAGTTTGGTAAGAAGAGCATATGTTGAGGGGTGGCATCTGTGGCTCAAAGGAGTAGGGCGCCGGCCCCATATACTGGAGGTGGCGGGTTCAAACCCAGCCCCAGCAAAAACTGCAAACAAAAGAGCATATGTTGATGCAGGGAAGCCAGAGAGTTGGACCCCAGGAAACACTTATCAGTGTTTTTGTCCACCCAACATCTGCATGGCCTTCCCGTTTGGGAGGTCCTCTGCTTTACGAATCAGGAGGCAGCGACCCCCTCCAGTTCCCGGCCTCTTCAGAGAGGGTCGTAAGGGTTTATGAGTCTGGCCCTGCCACCCAGACACATCCACGCCAGACATCAATTCAGGAATGAGTGATATAAGGAAGCTGGGACTTCTTAAGGATCAGTTTTAGTGAGAAGGGTGATTTCTGCAGTAGCTAAACCTGTTTCCAGAAGGAGCCACTGTCACTGTTTCATCAGAGAGACCTGGAAATCTTCAGGTCTCCTGGACCCCCTCTAAGGGGTCATCAGCTCAGGCGACATGGTCCAATTCTGAATAAGACATTGTTTTGTAGTTTGAGTTTGGATGTCGCTAGTGGCCAGGTAGCTTCCTACCGTGCGTTTCCAGATCACGAAAAATCTTTTCATAGGTTTGTTTATTTTTTGGCTTAAATTAGATGGAATTTGCCTTCTTGCTTGCAACTAAGAACCTGTTTGATAGGTTCCCACAGGCAGCACTCAATAGCCCTCAGCTATATTATAGGAAACTAGCATCATTGCTAGAGAATTAATTTCTATGTGTTTTAAGCACATAAATTAGGAAACAATTTTCTTGAAAAAGTACAGAAGTTTCTTATTACTTTGGGAATTAGAAATCAAGTTTTCTAGTGTCTCACATTTAACTACTGGCCTTTTTTTTTTTTTGAAATAGAGTCTCACTTTGTCACCCTGGGTAGAGTGCAATGGTGCCGTAGCACAGCAACCTCAAACTCTTGGGCTCAAGTGATCCTCTTCACTCAACTTCCTGAGTAGCTGAGACTACATGCTCCTGCCACAATGCCTGGCTACTTTTTCTATTTTTAGTAGAGTCACTCTGGCTCAGGCTGGTCTTGAACTCCTGGGCTCAAGCAATCCACCCACATCGGTCTCCCAGAGTCCTAGGTTTATAGGCATGAACCACTGCTCATGGCCTTTGTTGTTGTTTTTTTTAATGTCAATGCTTTCAGAGTAGAGGAGAACATCTGCAACTGGAGCAACCATGAGTATTGTGCTCCATGGTGGCACCATAAACAGCGTCCTTGTGGTCTCAGGGAATAGTGCTTGGACCACCAGATTGCAGATGCCCTTGAAAGTTGTGGCCCTGGTTTCTAGCAGAGGTACACAGGCCACCACCTGTGAATTCACACGTGTTCACATGTTGGAAAAGGAGAAAAGAGCAACTGAGTATGTTTATTTTACTAAATGGAAGGCCAAATGGGATTTTAGAATAGCAATTGGGATTTTAAAATAAAACTCAGAATTTTTCCAACCCAATTTCCACAACTATTTGAGCTTCTGAGAAAAGGGCATGAACATGCAGATCTCCAGGTAACCAGATCCCAGCTCTTGGACTACAGTATTTTATTCTATCCTCGCCCTTTACTGATCTGAGTAACTGATTCAAGCATTGTCTTTAGGACTTCTTTTAAAGCCTTTTAAAATTCCTCATTGAAGTTCCCACAATCCCACTTCATCCTCAGGTTGTTGGATTCCTAACTGGCAGGTATTCTAATATGGAAGTCCCAGACTGACTCATTTGCAGGGTATTTTACTTTCTTGATGGGAAGAGAAAATAAAAAGCCATCTGCACACCCACCGACGACTTTTAGGTAGGGGTGAAAGGTCAGTACGTGCTGACAGTTCTCTGCTCCTGTGGAAAAGTGTGTGGTCTACTAACCGAAACAGATGGGTGGGTTCTGCTTCCTATAGGCCTGGCCATGCTGAGACCCGAGTTCCTGTGTTTGGCATTCTCACTAAATCCTGAATTCTTGAGACACTGCTGCTTCCTGTGTCCTGCTGAATTAACTCTTCAATGCCCAAATACTAAAGCAACTGAGCACACAGGGTCCCCTGAGATCTGGTGCCAACAGCTGTTTGGGTATTTGCTCCCACCACTGTCCAAGTGCCACTCATGATGCTGCTGAAGAATCCAACCCTCGATCTTGGCCTTGAACAAAACTCACACTTTTTTTCATATCTGCTTGAATTTTCACCTGGGCCACAGCCAGAAACCTTACCTCAAAGAACAGAGAGGACATCTCTCCTGCTCTTGGTCAGATGACACAGTTGGCACTGCCTGTTTGTCCCTACTGGAAGAATGGACACTGTGCCATTCAGTGCTACCACCGAAACTACTTGGGCACTTTGTGCAAGTTCCCAGATGATCTGTGGCGCGCCTACCTGGTCAAAGTCTACAGTAGGCCTTTGACGGGCAGGGGCTAGGTTCTGGGACTGCACCTCTGTGCCAGGGAGGCTGGGGAGATAAGTGTCGGCCACCTCTGTGGTGGGTGCTGGGTTCTGCCCAGTGAGAGAGCAGAAGCATGAACACACCCCTGAAGAAGAAGCATGGTCAGGGTCTGATTGGCTAAAGAGAATGCCAAAGGCAAACACAAACTCCACGTAACAACAGCGGCTACTTAGAGAGGTGTGATTTGCAACTGACACCAGCTAAGCTCACATTAAAATATGTTTTACCTTTACCACAAAAGCTCTGCCTAAGGAACCACCAATGTGTACAAAATGCATTGTCATCTATAATAAATAAAATGCTTCCACTGAAAACCTGGTGATATCTTTTTCTGTCTATACCATAACTTACAATGCCTGTTCTGTGCACCATTATGGAGTAGGCTAAGGAATAGATGGCAAGGAATTTGAGTCCTGGGCTTTATCTGTCATCAAATTGGTGAGAAAGTTACTTTTCTAGTCAGTTTTCTTGCTTGTGAAATAACATCAGGATTATGAGTAAAATGAAGTAGAAAGAAATGTATAGACCTCCCAGGCATCCCAGTCCCTGCTTGGCTATACATTTTTTCAAACTGAAGTGTCTCCTCCTGAGGGGAAGCCTTACCAACTCCCCCAGACTGAGTTGTTTCTTTACTGCTACAGCAGAGGCAGGTGCTGAGGGCTCTGAGAGGCCCAAGTCAGAAGAGAATATTTAGTAGGGTGGAGGGGATACAGACCAGAGACGACTTCCCAGAGGGGCTCATACTTGATCTTTTCTCTTCTCTAGCAGCCATCCAGGACCCTACGTGGTGATGCCTTATTCCTGGGCCCATTAAACAGTGGCAGGAGGAATTCTGGAGTATTTTTCTAAGTAATCACAGCCCTAGCCAAAGAGAAGCCAGATGAAGATTCTTGCCCTTTGGAGGTGACCTCCCTGTTGAGGCTGTGACCTCCCAGGCTCTTGCTGCAGTAGAAGTTACTACAGCAAAAGTTACTGCATCCTCTGACACTCAGTCCAGGAGCCCCTTGTCCAGAGCCTCTGCTTGTGGGGGCACCATGACTCAGCCCCTTGCTTGGATTTGGTGCCTGTATGAGCCAGCACAGGCTGGGTTATGCTGTGATGACAAACATTCCCAGTGGCTTTCAACAATGAAGACTTCCATCTTGCTCAAGCTCACAGTACCTGTCCGTTGCTGGTGGGCTGGAGGTTCTGCCCTAGGCTGTCCTTGCCCAGCCCAGGTGGCAGGGACTCCATCTCTGTGCTTTCATGAAGGCAGGCACTGCTCTTATGGCTTCTGCTGTGGAGTCACATTTGGCACTTCTGCTCACATTTCATTGCAAAGTGGGTTGTAAGACTCCTGCCAGGTGCCCTGCAGGGAATAATGAAATCTTTGGTGAGCTGCCTAGATGACTCGAGGTGGCCCTTTTCTGTGCTTTTGATGTCCGGTGCACACTTCTGTACTCTGTCTTTAATGATCTTTCTGTTTATCCATTTTCTATATTAGCCTATCAGTCCAGTGAGGGCAGGAATTGTGTTGTTCTCACCTGTGTATTCCTACTCTGGAGAGTGGAGGAAGTTTGTCCAATCCTGGTGATCTCCTGTAGCATGAATCCTTGTCCTTGAGACATCCCAGGGGCATCTCTGGCCTTCCAAAGGGCTTCCAAGTTTTCTAGCTTCATGTTCTCCAGGCTCAAGGTGAGAACAGTTGAGTGTTCTGAATTCTTCAGGGGAAGAGAAACTTGCCTCCCTGGTTCCAGGTGAAGTTGTGTTTTCATCTGGACCCCAGGAACTTGCCCTGTTTTCTTGACAGGATGGGAGGCAGAGTCTCCAGGTATTAAATACCCATAAGCTTGTCACATCTGGGTCTCAAGATGTTGGTGTCTACCTGCTATTCCCAAAGTCCACCCTGTGCCCCCCAACCTCCTAGCTGCCTGAGTCCAGACAAAACTTTATCCCTGTGGGAATGCTGCTGTCTCAGAGCTTGGTCTCATGGAAGGCCCTGCCCTTCTATACTTCCATGGAACACCTGGAAGTCTGTGCCAGGTGGGAGGGATGGTGCACCATCAGATAGCCAGGGCAGCACCCCTGGCCTCCAGGGCAGCACACCTGGCCTATCAGCTTTCTCTGCTCACCCCAGACAATGGATGAAGCCAGCTGGCAGCCTTCTCCTCCAAGTCTGTGAACTTGGCCCAGGAGTTCCTCTAGCAGATGTTTTCCCTTAAGCAGAGTTATTTCTTGGATGTCTCTCTCTTTGCCTCTTAAGGGCAAATGCCAGGACAGAAGTGAGCCCCCAGCCACTGCCCACTGCCAGGAAGTGCTGACCTCAACACTGGGTTCTGCCTGTTAACAAGAGCCCCTAAAGAAAGAAAGAAATCAAAAGATGGCAGGCCCAAAAGAAACAAAACAAACAGACCAGAGAAATTTCATTAGGCAGATCACTTCAAGATGAAGACCATCCAGAGAAAACATTCCCAGGAGTTAAAATACACAGCACAATGTGTCCAATGCCAATAATGGCGATTCGATTTCTCTTTATTCCCGGCTTTGTCCTACTGGCTCTTCCCCTCATTGTCTTAAATATGGGTTGCCAGAGTCAATTAAATATGCAAGAGGAACAGTGTACATTTTGGAGGAAAAGCAATTATTGTTACACCTTAGAGCAGCTTAATGAATACATTAATAAACGATCCTTCGCCATGTTTTTCTTTTAATAGCCATCAAGATCTTTATAAACCTACAGCACAATACATAACATCTCGTTACAAGATTTGCTTTAAAAAATTCAATGCATACCTAAGTTATTTGTGTCAAAACTCATTTATTTTCACAATAACACAGACTGTCAAACCTGACATCCTGCTAATAACATCCAATTCATTTGCATATTATTCAAATATTTTCTTTTATGAAACGGGGACTTTTACTCACACCGCTCTGCTTGCCGGTGCAGCATGCATTTGCACATTAACTCAGTTCACACAGCCAGAGAAGGGTTACCTGTGGCAACTAATTATGCCACCCTTTATGCATATTAATGAGTCTTGCGAGCAGCCAGTCTCTGTTCCGCAGAGAGGAAAGACAATTCCAGCCTAAATGGGAAACCAATTACAGGCAGACTACCAGAGAGTTGGAGAGCAATATTTGATAATTTCCCATTTTTGATGTCCCTGGGTGTATTTGTTTTTCTTTTGCTGCTGTCTGCAACAAATCACCACAGTGTAGTGACTTAAAAGAAAAAAAATTAATTCTCTTATAGTTCTGGAGGACAGAAGTCATGCCTGGGTCACACTGGACTAAAATTACGGTGTCAGAAGAGCTGTGTTCCTTTCCGGAGACTCAAGGGGAGAATGTTCCCTTGCCTTTTCTGGCTTATGGAGGCCTCTGTCTGCATCTATCCCCCTAACATGTCTGAGTCAGCAAGGGGTTGTTGGATCCTTCTCAGACTGACATCTCTGTCTGACCACCGCCAAAAAATGTTCTCCACTTTTATGCTTATGTGATTGGCTCTAGATAGGGTCTACTTGGATAATTGCTAACACTCCCTTTCTTGAGGTCCTTAACCTTAATCACGTCTACAAAATCCCTTTGCCATGTAAGGGGGCATATTGACAAGCTCCTGGATTGGGAGATGGATATCTTTTGGAGGGGGACATTATTCTGTCTGTCACTCTAGATCAGAGGTAACGAACATTTTTTTTTCTGCTGCACATTGGAAATATAAACATTGTCTTGGGTCACACTTTAAATACACAAACCAAAAGCTGATTAGGAAAAAAAATAAAAGAAGAAAGAAAAGAAAAGAAAAGAAAAGGTTTGTGCGTACTTTTATGATATCCACCATCACAAAGAACAAAAATCAGCTTGCAGCCTGTGGCCCTTTACATCCAACTTTGCTCGAAGAGGCCAAAGAAAATGTTGAGTATGATCTCAACCAGATTTCTTCAGGGTTGGAGCAAACTCATTTCTTTTTCTACTTCTCTTCCTAGATCTTTATTTTTTTTTGTAATTCATTTTATTCTATTTTTATTTTTTTCTCTCTTTTTATTTTTTCCCTTTTATTAAGTCATATACACATAGATCATAAATACATTTATGCATTTGTCGGGTACAGTGTATTGATTTTTTATACAATTTGGAGTATTTACATCAAACTAATGAACAAAGCCTTCACCTCACTTACTTAATTATTGTGTTAAGACATTTATGTTCTATTCTTAATAGATTTGACTTGTACCGTTGCAATATCCTCCATAGCTGTGGTCCCACCATTTATTTTCCCTCCCCTCTTTTCCCCCTCCACTTCTCTCCTTCATCTTGGGCTATAATTGTGATCTGTCTTTCATAAGAAAGTGTGAGTAATTATAAATTGGTTTCATAAAAATACTGAGTACACTGCATACTTTTTCTTCCATTCTTGAGATACTTTAGTAAAAAGAATATATTCCAGCTTCATCCATGTAAACATAAAAGAGGTAAAGTCTCCATCATTTTTTAAGGCTGCATAGTATTCCATGGTATACATATACTACAATTTATTAATCCATTCATGGGTTGATGGGTACTTGAGCTTCTTCCATGACTTGACAATTATGAATTGAGCTGCAATGAACAATCTGATGCAAATATCTTTGTTGCAAAGTGATTTTTGGTCTTTTGGATATACACATAGTAGAGGAATTGAAGGATCAAATGGCAGGTCTACTTTTAGATCCCTGAGTGTTCTCCAAACTTCTTTGCAAAAGGAACGTAGTAGTTTGCAGTCCCACCAGCAGTGCAGAAGTGTTCCCTTCTCTCTATATCTACACCAACATCTGTGGTTTTGGGATTTTGTGGTGAGAGCTACTCTTATGGGAGTTAGATGATATTTCAAACTGGTTTTGATCTGCATTTCTCTGATTATTAAAGATGATGAGCATTTTTTCTTGTGTCTATAGACCATGTGCCTGTCTTCTTCAGAGAAGCTTCTGTTCAAGTCTCTTGCCCACAATGAAATAGGATCACTTGTTCTTTTCTTATTAATAAGTTTGAGCTCTCTGTGGATTCTGGTTATCAGACCTTTGCAGAGAAACATAACCTGCAAATATCCTCTCCCATTCCGAGGGCTATCTACTTGCTTTACTTACTGTGTTCTTGGCAGTGCAGAAGATTTTTAGTTTGATCAGATCCTAGTAATGTATTTTTGGTATTGCTTCAGTTGCCCAGGGGGTGGAATGGGGGCTCCTCCTCATAAAGCATTCTCCCAAGCCAATTTCTTCAAATGTTTCCCCTGTACTCTTTCCAAGAATCTTTATAGTTTCATGTCTTATATTTAAGTCTTATATCCAGTGAGAATCTATTTTTGTTAGAGGTGAAAGGTGTGGGTCCAGTTTCATTCTTCTACAAGTTGCCAGCGAATTCACCCAGCACCATTTGTTAAATAGGGAATCTTTCCCCTAATTTATATTTTTGATAGACTTATCAAAGATCAAATGATGATAAGTGTCTGGGTTCATCTCTTGGTTTTCAATTCTGTTCCATACACCTACCTCTCTATTTTTGTGCCAGTACCATGCTGATTCGATCACTATAGATTTATAGTATAGTCTGAAGTCTGGTAGCATGATTACTCCTGATTTGTTTTTATTTCTGAGTAATATCTTGGCTATTTGAGGCTTTTTCTGTTTCCATATAAAAGGAAGTACTAATTTTTCCAGATCTTTAAAGTATGACTGAGGTGTTTTATAGGGATTACATTAAATCTGTAGATTGTTTTGGGTAGTATGGACGTTTTAACAATGTTGATTCTTCCCAACCATGAGCATGGTATATTTTTCCATTTGTTAACATCTTCAGCTATTTCTTTTCTCAGAGTTTCATAATTCTCTTTATAGAGACCTTTCATATCCTTTGTTAGGTACACTCACAGATATTTCATCTTCTTTGGCACTACTCTAAAAGGAATAGAGTCCTTGACTATTTTTCAGGTTGACTATTGTTGGTGTATAAAAATGCTACTGATTTGTGAGTATTGACTTTATATCCTGAGACACTGCTGTATTCCTTGATCACTTCTAGAGTTTTGTAGTTGAGTCCCTGGCGTTTTCCACTAGTCATATCATCTGTGAAGAGTAAAAGTTTGATCTCCTCTGACCCTATATGGACACCCTTGGTTGCCTTCTCTTGCCTGATTGCAATGGCTAAGACTTCCAGTACAATGTTAAAAAGCAGAGGAGACAGTGGGCAACCTTGCCTAGTTCCTGATCTGAGTGGAAATGTTTTCAATTTTACTCCATTCAATATGATATTGGCTGTGGGTTTGCTGGAGATGGCCTCTATCAGTTTAAGAAATGTCCCTTCTATGCTTATTTTCTTAAGTGTTCTGATCATAAAAGGATGCTGGATATTATCAAGAGCTTTTTCTGTATCAATTGAGAGAATCATATGGTCTTTGTTTTTTATTTTATTTATGTGATGTATTTTATTTATAGATTTACATATATTGAACCAGCCTTGAGACCCTGGGATAAAGCCCACTTGGTCATGGTGTCATGGTGTATAATTTGTTTGATGTGTTTGCTAGGATCTTATTGAATATTTTTGCATCAGAGATATTGGTCTATAATTTTCTTTTTTTGTTGGGTCTTTTCCTGGTTTGGGGATCAGGGTTATGTTTGCTTCATAGAATGTGTTGGGAAGTATTCCTTCTTTTTCTATCTTTTGGAAAAGGTTAAGTAATATAGGCACTAGTTCCTCTTTAAAGATTTGGTAGAATTCTGATGTGAAGCCAACTAGTCCCAGACTTTTCTTTGTGGGGAGATTTTGTATAGTTGATGCTATTTCAGAACTTGATACAGCCCTGTTTAAAATTTCTACTTCTTTCTGGCTAAGTCTAGAAAGGCGGCATGCTTCCAAGTATTGGTCTATTTCCTTCAGATTTTCATATTTCTGAGAATAGAGTTTTTTTGTAATATTCATTAAGGTTTTTTTAATTTCTGAGGAGTTTGTTGTTATCTTGCTTCTGCCATTTCTGATTGATGAAACTAGAGATTTTACTCTTTTATTTCTGTTTAGGTTATCCATAGGTTTATCTATTTTTCAAAAACCCAACTTTTTGATTCATTGATCTGTTGTATAATTCTTGTGCTTTCAATTTCATTTACTTCTGCTCTAATTTTCGTTATTTCTTTTCTTCTGCTGGATTTGGGGTTGGAATGTTCTTTCTTTTCCAGTTGCTGGAGGTGTACGATTAAGCTGTTGACTTCCTCTCTTTCTGTTCTCTTGAGGAAGGCTTGCAATGCTATGAATTTCCCTCTTAAGACCGCCTTTTGTGGTATAGCAGAGGTTCTGGTAGTTCCTGTCATCATTATCATTTTGTTATAAAAATTTGGCAATTTCCTTCTTAATTTCATCTATAACCCAGCTATCATTCGGAATAAGGTTATTTAGTTTCCATGTTTTTGTATGAGTATGTAGATTCCTGTTGTTACTGAGTTCAACTTTTTTTCCTTGATGGTGTGAGAAAATACAAGGAATAATTTCTATTCTTTTAAATTTGCTGAGGTTAGACTTGTAACCTAAGATGTGATAAATTTTGGAAGATATTCAATGGGCTGATGAGAAGAATGTGTATTCAGTTTTGTTAGGATGGAATGTTCTGTAAATGTCTGTTAAATCCAATTGTTAAATGATTAAGTTTAAGTCTAATATTTCTTTGTTTAGTTTCTTATTGGAGGATCTATCCAACACTGACAAAGGGATGTTAAAATTTCTGACTATTATGTTGCTGGAGGATATCAAGTTGCTCATGTCTGTTAGGGTCTCTCTTATATATTGAGAAGCATTCTGGTTGGGTGCATAAATGTTAATAATTGGAAACTCATCATGTTGAATGTTTCCTTCAACAAATACTTTCATTGGTTTAAAGCCTATTGTATCTGCAAATAAAATTGCAACACCAGCTTTTTTTCTGATTTCCATTTGCCTGAATTATAGATGTCCATCCCTTCACCCTGAGACTATATTTATCTTTTAAGGTAAGATGAGATTCTTGTATTCAACAGATATCTGGCCTGAGTTTTTGTATCCAGTCAGCCATCCTGTGCCTCTTTGGAGGACAATTTAAGCCACTCATATTAATTGAGAGTATTGATAAGTCTGGTAGTATTTTGGGTGTTGAGTTTTTCAAAAGTCCAGTGGACATTTTTAATTCTTTCACCACTGTGGAAGTTGGGATTTGATCAAAAGTTTCTGAGTGAGTTTACTTTGGTGGTAGAGCATTGTGCTGGTCCTTGTGGAGAATGGATCTGAGAACATCCTGGAGAGCTGGTTTAGTTACAGCAAATTTCTTCAACATGTGAATGTCATTAAAGTATTTAATTTCTTCCTCATAAATGAAACTCAGTTTAGCTGGATTCAGGATCCTGAGTTGAAAGTTGTTTTGTTTTAGGAGGTTAAAGGTTGATGAACATCCTCTTCTGACATGAAAAGTTTCAGCAGAGAGATCTTCAGTCATTCTAATATTCTTCCCCTTATAGATTATGGTTTTCTTATGTCTGGCTGCTTGCCGAATTTTCTCCTTCACACTAACTTTGGTGAAGTTAATTATAATATATCTGGGAGATGCTTTATTTGGATTGAGTTATTCTGGAGTTCTGAAACTGCTATCGAATTTCAATATCTCTTGCCATGTTTGGGAAGTTCTCAATTATCTCTTGGAGTAGAGCATCTGGGCCTTTGGAAACAACCTGATCCCCTTCAGGAATTCCTATAAGGGGAATGTTTGCTTTTTTGGAGTTGTCCCACAGCTCTCTGAGAGAATGATCCAGTTTTTCTTTCCACTTTTCTTCCTTTTGAGCATTTGGTAGTGTTCAAAAGCTTTGTTTTCAATGTCAGAAATCCTTTCTTCTGCCTGCTCTATTCTTTTACCTAGGGATTCTACTGTATTTCTCTTGGAGGGCTGCAAATTTTTTTCTCAATGTGTCCAATTCTTTGGTGATTTTGTCTTTGAATTCATTGAATTCTTGAGACAACTTTTGAATTATTCCTAGAATTTCTAATTCCAACTTTACTTTTTTTCTGTTCATCTTATGTACCATCCAAATTCTAAACTCGATTTCTGACACTTCAGCCATTTATTTATGAATGGGATCTTCTGGTGTGTCCAATTTGTTGTTCCTTTGGGGAGTTGATCTACTCTGTTTATTCATGTTGCCAGAGTTTTTCCCCTGATTCTGCCCCATGATTGTTTTTCACCATTTGGCCAGATGTGAAATTGGATTGGGGGCTCCTGGACTTGTGATTAACCAGCCCTTTGCCCAAGAACTGGGACTTGTGACTGTAGGTTTCTCCCTATAGCTTTGCAAAGGGCCCGAATAGTAGTATAGCTTGAGACACTGGGGACCTGTTTGGTGTGGTAGGCCTAGGTGGCTCTGTCTTGCATTCAGCTGGTCTCTGTCTAATCCTAGTGAATCAGTAACTCTGGGTTGAAGTCTCAGCTATTGTTTGTTTCTTTGGGGTCATCTCAGCAGGGGTGATGTGCACTCTTCAATCCCTCTTGGCTCAACTCCAAACCATCAGCTTACTTGATAAACTTCTGTCCTTTAACCCTCCTTCTAGATGGGAGCCTCTGTGGAAAGCTCACTCCAGTTGGTCATCTTGCCTCCTACCTCTTTCTAGATCTTTTATCCACTTTCTTCTCTTTTACTTGTAGATCTGGGCCTTTATTGTCTTGGATCCCCACCTCCTTCCTCTCATTCAGTTTGTTTCTCCTTTCAAGTTTTTCCCACCTCCCTGTTAGGTCAACAGCCCTAGCTGCATGTTCTTTCTGTCCTTAGTTCTAAGCTTTCTTTCTTAAGTTTTACTTGGTAGTGTCATTGACCACACTTCTTTTTGTAAAATAAAATTCTTTAAGTGCATATTTAAACATCTGACACACTTCAAAACTCACACTTTTAAAAAGTAATATTTAAACATATAATCTATGAAACATATCTAAAAATACAAACATTTTCTTGAAACATTAATGAGCCTCAACTTTACAGATTCATATATTTTTCTTCCTACAGCTCAGTTGACTTCTCTGTCTTCATTGTTGGATCCAAACTTTAAAAATATTCTGTGATGAAATGACATATGGCTTCCAGAAGAGCTTCAAGCCAGAAGAGATGCAGAGGAGCTTGTTGCAGAGAGGTTTCACTACCAGAAATGGATGTTTGTGCACGGCTGTGCTTATAAGAAACCAGAAGTTGTGAAATTCACCTGACAGAGTGACTGTGATGTTTAGGTTTGAGCTGGCTCTCAGGGGTATCACAAGGGAGGGATCCCAGGCAGGGAGCACGTGTCCTGTGGATGGTATGACAATGTTGTCTTGCTGCCCACCTTGAGAGGGGGCAGAAGTTTGATGTGCAGACATGGCCAGGCCACCTGGGCATGTGGAGCCTTTTCATTCACTTCCTGTTTCTTAAGGGCAGAGGGGCATTTGAGCTGAGAGAACAAAGACCAGCTCTAAAGGGCCGACATGAGGGTGTCATCAGCTTTTCCTACCTCTTCCAATTCTTCAATTTTTCAACCTAAATATATAATTATTCTATGTGCTAGACCCCTACAAAGGCAAAGTAGGGAAGCCACAAAGAAACAGAGAAAGGAACAGGCTCCTTGATGACCTGCCTATCTTCCCTTGAAACACCCCAGGTCTCTGCAGACACCTCTCTTATCAGCTAGCATAGTTTTCTGCATCTACTATCTTGAGCACTTACTATGGGCTTCATGAAGGGGTCAGCACTAGTGCCAGGGCACCAACACACCACAACCACCTTCCAGCTGGTGAGGAATAGAAGCTGATGAATGAACACTCCAGCTTTCTCAGCCTTCAGTGGGACAGGGCAGGGTATAGTCTGCATTGTCCTTGCCCATTGGATCTCCTAATCTCTGGCCTTCAGACTGATACCAGTGAATTTCCTGGTTCTCATGTCTGAATCACATCACTGGCTTTTCTAAGGCTCCAGCTTGCAGATAGCGTGGGAAAAATACAAATTCCCCACCACTGGCTTTTAAAGTTTAACAGAACACATGCAGGTTTCTTTTGAGCTTAAAAATCTAGATCAAAACCAAACAGCTGAAAGAAATACAAGACACAAAGTGTATTCTTAAGTAGCTGTTTGCCTAGATGGTTATAAGTCTTAAGACCAATTTGGACTGTTTTAAGCTACCTTAGTTGCCTTAGTACCCTTTAGTTAATTGTACCACTAAAGTCCCTGCTGAATGGGAACTACTGTGCCTGCTGAACCTGTATTGTATGTAAATAAGCAATGAGAGAGAGGGAGAGAGAGAGAGATTGATTAGAGGCTCCACAACCAAACTGGCAGTGTGGATCTCATTCTCCAAAGAATCCCTGCTGCTGCCCAGGAGTGAGAGCCTGGAGGGTTCCTATCTTGACTGGGAACTACAGCCCTTGTAAGTAACCTCTAATAAACTCATCTGACTGGCCAAACTGGGTTTGTCTTGGTCATCTGTTTGGTTTCTTGGAGTTTGGAGGGCAGTTTTCCTACACCCAGGAATTTGCCAAAACAGACGAAAGCTCTTGAGAATTCTTGGCTTCTATTATCACATGAGCCAATTCCCACAATAAATCTTGTCTTCCACATTTCTTCATATCCTATGGGTTTTGCTTGTCTGGAGCACTCTCTCTAACACAACCTGCTCTCGGTAGAACGCAGCATTCAAGCGTAAACCTGATTTCTGTGCTTAAGAGGATCAGAGACAGAGGCACGTTAACACCAGGGTGGAGAGTGGAAGGTGATATGAACAGTGTTGTGGGCCCCAGAAAAGGGAGGCCCTACACTTGTCACCTCTTCTGGGTCCTTCTCCTTACCATTTAATAAAATTTCTCATTTGAACTGCTGGCACGGAAGCGGCTGCCTCACATGGCAGAGGCCAGAGGCCTTGCTCTTCACCTCCATTGGTCATTTTATCCATTAATATTCAGATTTTCTGAATTCATTCATTTATTTTGAAAAGGTCACTGAGGTCAGGAGGTCTGGTAATAGCAGGCCCCATTCTCACACCAGGGAGGAAAAGCTGTATGGGAAAAGCAAAGTCAGGCCTTTTTGCAAGAAAAATGAGCAATGCATATCCAAGGCAGAAATCCATTACCTGTACACACTGGCAATCTACCCCCTTTCTCCTGCGGCTGATTCTAGTTATTGCACCCCTGGTGCAGATTCTAGCAGTGACATTGACTCTCTGACTTGGTGGAAGAAATCTAGGCTGCCTGTTGTCCCCCAAGGGTGCATTCCTGAGCTCTAGGGCATACCCACAAGAAATGCCTAAAGAAGGGAATGTATTTTATGAAATTACAACTGCCTCTCAAGCAATCCTAACCATGTCAAATTGGGAAGCTAATCTGATTCTGGAAGTATGGCTAAACCTCTGCTTAGAATTCTGTTGCAAATGTCAGGTACTTGAATCTGTAGCAGTAATCTCAAGCCAAAGGAGAAGTTATGAACTTGGAAGTCATAAATACAGGCATCCCTTACTTTATTGTGTCTTGTAGATATTCATGCGTAGTCTTTACTGGCATGGATGCCTGACTTGGCCAGATCACATAAGTGACCACCATGCTTTGGGTAGATACACAAGGAGGGTCACTGGAGGAGCCCGTGCTTTTAGGAGGAGAGGCAAACTCAACACATTTGGGTGGACATCAGATCTTTTTAGAACCCTTGTCTAAATTCCCCTGTAATCTTGCTGGGTCAGGGAAAGGTCTAAGCCCAGCTGAAAATGGCCACAGCAAGGAAGGCTATGGTGGGGATTCTCCGTGTGGTAGTAAGGAAGGGAGAGAGGGAACATGCTTCTTCCAGAGGGCAAATGTCAGAAGAGGGGATAGGATGCAAGGGCATGTGAAAAAAATATATTCAGATCAGATGTACGTATTGGTAATAGCAATGAAATTTTTAAGCTTCATGCTGATGGGATGCAAAGGGCTTGTGAACATCCTGAAGGTAGGGTATTGAGTTTTTTGTTGATAAAAAGAGTTAAAGGTTTAAAAAGAGATTGTAAACACCTTTGGGGGTAGTATAGAAGGGAAGGCCAATACCTTGTATGGTGATTTCCAAAGTTAGTAACAGAACGTGAATGGACAAGAGTCACCTCCAGGAAAAGCAGACAGAGGAATGAATGAGCTGATGATGAAATATTTCAACTCTCAGGAGGAAAGAGTTCTACTTTACCCCACCCTCATTCCTACTCCCAAGGAACTAAAGATGCTTATGAGAAAAGGTCCTTTGCTCAGGTGGTGTTACAAGTGAGGTGGGAAGGTCATTTTATCCATTAATATTCAGATTTTCTGAATTCATTCATTTATTTTGAAAAGGTCACTGAGAACCTCCTGTGTTCCAGACACAGTGCCTGGCATAGGGAGTGTGCTGATTATCAAGGTGGACATGTCTAGTGAGGAAGGTGGATGCTTGTCAACCATTATGGTGTGGTGTGGTGCACAATGCCAGTGGAAGCACAGGGCCTGGGGAACCAAAAAGCAAAAGAAGTTCACAGATAAGCCGAGGTCTAGAGGATTGGAAGAAGTTGCATGGGTAAAGGGGGTGACAGATATTCCAGGAAAGTGAAAAGCCCATGCAAAGATCCAGACAAGGGAATACAGAACATTCGGAGAATTACGATCAGTGTAGCTGTAGCTCAGATGGTAAGAGAGACGGTGGCCGGAGGTGGGCTAGGGAGACAAATAGGCCTCAATGGCCACACGGGACAGTTTAGACTTGATTCTCTGGGCATTTGGAGCCCACTAGGCAGACAAGTAATACTTTAACAATGGTTAGCATTTGTCAAGTGCTTGTGATCGGGCAAGCTCCTTACTGGGCATTTCTACTATTAGTAGCCTACTTGTCCTCAAACTACTATGTGATTGGAACAGTGACCTTGATTTGGAAAGTAAATAATCTGGTTCCCCTAGATTGGAATGATAATTATTCCCATTTTACAGATAATGAAACAAAGACTCAAAGATGTTTGTTATATGATTTGCCCAAGTTCACATGACTAGAGGAAATGGTAGAGACAGGATTTGGTTGCAGGTGTATGTATTCTGGAAACCTCTGGGTAAAAGCCATATATCTATGTGCCCCCCTATCCCACCAAAGATGACTTTGCAGAGGCACAGGACACATCTGGAAGCCAGAGAACAGTGAGGGGCTCACACAGCAATGCTGCTAGCAGCTGCGGTTGGTGGACCAGGGCCAGATGAGCCAGTGTGTGGAAGGGGAGACGGAGTGAGATGTTTTAGGAGGAGCAGGAGGGTGTTTGGGAGCGAGATGCTTTTCTTTCACAATATATTTTGGGGTTTATTTATCATTTTTATAATAATAATAATACATCATGTAAATATGCCCATGTGCATATCCATTATTCTGCTATGATCATTTAGGTTGTTTTGCTATTATGAAATATGCTCTTGGCATACCAGAAGAGATGGTGAAAACGGATCCAAAAACTACACATTCTTTCTTCAGTTCCCTTCGTGGAGTTGTGTGTAGTTCCGTAGATTTTAATGTTTATATATGACTAGGGGCCATTTACTCGTAATCTTATGAATGTCTTATTGGGTTTTGAAATTTTGTCTTCTTCTCTGAATATTTTTTCTCAGAATAACTTAGAAGAAAAGGTGTGGAATTTGCAGTTGGAAAAAACATGGGCAAAAGAAACTTAGGTAAAAACATTACTAGTATAGTGTATTCTTCTTCTGTGAAATGGGTAGAATAATATTTACCACCAAGAATTGATGTAATCATAATCTGAAGTAATGTAGATAAAAATTTCTTTCAAATTATCAAATGCTATGTAAATGCTGTGTCTTTACTATGTACCTCTTTTAGAACCCCAGAGAAATTTAAATTTCTGTGTAAGTAGATTATTGGATTATATGGCAAGTTAATGCTAGCATTCAGAAATCTTTTTACTGAAAAGAAAAACAGAGATTTTGAAACCCCATCCCACCAATCTATGGCTTAATGAATTATTATAAAGTGAACATCCTTCACTTTAATAATAGTAACAACTATCCCAGGTAAGAAATATTATTATAAAGGCAGGTCACAGTGGCTCACGCCTGTAATTAATCCTAGCACCATGGGAGGCTGAGGTGTGTGGATTGCTTGAGCTCACAAGTTGGAGACCAGCCTGAGCAAGAGAGAGACCCTGTCTTTGCAAACATAGAAAAACTATCTGGGTGTTTTGGTGGCCATCTGTAGTCCCAGCTACTTAGCAGGCTGAGGCAGAAGGATCCTTTGAGCTCAAGGTTGCAGTGAGCTACAATGCCAGGGCACTCTACCCAGGGTGACAGAGTGAGACTTAGTCTCAAAAAACTAAAAAAAAGAAATATAGAACTTGCCGCCCAGCCCTCATTCACTCCATCCCTATCAAGAGAGCCCTTCTCTCAAAAGTCAGGAGACTTTTGCAGAAATTATTTCCTTCTGCTTCCTTTTATTTTTTTGTCCAGATGTATACTCTCGAACACTATGATATAGTCTTTCTCTTAAACAAGTTGTGTGTCCTTCAAGGCTCTTTTAATCCACCCCTTCTGTTCTTTGCAATTTACCTGGTAGAGGGATGCAGCTCCTTGCAGTTTCCTCCAGCCAGGATTTTATGGATTGCACATGCAGGACACAGTTCAACATGCTCCTCTCTGCTCTGCATTTCCTGCACGCTGGCAAGGGGCCCAGGGCTTGCTCAAGGTCAGGTTAGGTTTTTTTGACAGTCTAGGATAGGTGGTGCTGTGTTGTCTCATAGGCAACATGACTTCTGGTTGTCTCTTGTTTATGATGTGAGCAGTCACTGATGTGCAATGTTCATATTTATTGCTTAATGGGGAGCTGAAAAAATGATATTCTAACTTTATAAATTTTTTGCCATTTATTGGTTAGACTTTGATAAAAAGATACTGCCCCTCATCTGCTATTTGGTAACTCACTTGTCCAGTTCACATAAAAAAGGTGAGACAAATATTTGATAGTTTCCCTTTATTTACCAGTTTTCAACATAATGAACTGGTTCCCTGTCAGCCTCTGAAGGTGATTTTCCCCTCCCTCCCATAAAGTCATTAGGAACTCAAAGATGTCAAAGTACTTGATGGATTCAATCCTTTGACATTGTAATGGCTCTCTCCAATGTCAGCTTTCAAAGTGAACAGTTCTTGTTATTCAACAGATTGACACTCCTACTTTTTCACTGTCTTAGTTTGGGTCTAGATAATGATGAGGTCTTTCTAATTCCAATATTATTACTCCTCTAAGACTTTTTTGAAACTTTAGAATATTATGGGGTGTACACATTTTGGTTGCAAAAATTACTTTTGTACATTTTAAGTCAAAGTTAAAAGTGAGCCCTTCACCCAGAGTATGTGCACTGTCCAGTTAGGTGTGAATTTACCCTTCCGTCTCCCCCCCTCACCTACGCGATTTCCATTGCATTTTATGTGCACACCAGTTGTTGATTGACTAGCTCCAATTTGATATTGAGTACAATGTTTTTCCATTCTTGTGATACTTCACTTAGAAGAATGGTCTCCAGTTCCTTCCAGGTTGTTACAAAAGGTACTAGATCACCATTATTTTTTATGGCTAGGTAGTATTCCATGGCATACATATACCATGTTTTATTAATCCACTCATGTATTGCTGGGAACTTAGGTTGTTTCCACATCTTTCTGATTGTGAATTGTGCTATTATAAACATTCGAGTGCAAATGTCTTTTTGGTAAAATGCCTTTTTCTTTTCCTTTGGGTAAATACCTAGTAGTGGGACTGCTGGGTCAAATGGTAGACTACTTTTAGTTCTTTGAGGTAACCCTGTACTACTTTCCATGAAGGCTGTACTAGTTTGCAGTCTCAGTAGCAGTGATGAGGGTTCCTTTCCCTTTGCATCCTCACTGGCATCTGTAGCTTTGGGACTTTTTTTTTTTGAGACAGAGTCTCAAGCTGTCACCCTGGGTGGAGTGCCTGTGGTATCATAGCTCACAGCAACCTCCAGCTCTTGGGCTCAAGTGATCCTCTTGCCTCAGTTTTTTCTATTTTTAGTAGAGAAGGGGTCTCGCTCTTGCTCAGGCTGGTCTTGAACCTGTGAATTAAAGCAATCTACCTGCCTCAGCCTCCCAGAGTGCCAGGATTATAGGCGTGAGCCACCGCACCTGGCCAGCTTTGGGACTTTTTGGTAAGAGTCATTCTCACTAGTGTTAGGTAATATTTCACTGTGGTTTTGATTTGCATTTCCCTGGTGATTAGAGATGTTGAACGTATTTCCATGTTTTTTAGCCATTAGCCTATCCAATACTTTTTTAAATCTTTGATTTTACTTTGCCCTGTAATGTTTATGAAAAAGGCACAATGCATACTGCATTATTCTGGGAAGTATTTGTATTACCAAGCAAGCACTCAGGCCTACAAATAGAATGTGCCGGACCTTAGAATTCCCTTCTGCATACACCTCTTCCACTATTCTGAATTTTGACACTATGGTCAGGATTTGCCTTTTTACTTAATTCCATATAATGGATGTATTCTTTTGTGTTTGACTCACTTCACTCAGTGCCATGTTCAAGAGCTTTATCTATGCTTTGCATGTACCACAGCTTAAAATTCCATTGTACAAACATACTATCATTTTATTTATCATTCTTCTGTTCCTGGAAATGTAGATTGCTTCTGGTTTGGGGCCATTTAGAATAAGGCTGCTATGAACATCCTCTTATTTGGTGCACATGTGCATAGATTTTTGTTGGGTCTATTTTTCAGATTGGAACTTACGATTTGTCGGGTGTTCATATCTTTAACCTTAGCAGCTAAATTCCAGTTTCCCAAACTTCTTGTATTATTACAGTCCCCCCAGTAGTATATGAGATGTCCCATTACTGTGTATCTTTGGCAGCACTTGGCTTCGTCAGTGTTTTCAGTTTTAGTCATTCTGGTATCTGAGTGACATTGTATTCTAGTTTCAATTTGCATTTGCCTGACTTCTCTTGAAGTCAAGCACATATTTATTTATTTATTTTTTGACACAGAGTCGCACTATGTCACCCTCCGTAGAGTGCCATGGCGTCACAGCTCACAGCAACCTCAAACTCTTAGTCTTTTAAATGATTCTCTTGTCTCAGCCTCCCGAGTAGCTGGGACTACAGGTGCCCACCACAACACCTGGCTATTTTTTTGTTGCAGTTGTCATTGTTGTTTAGCAGGCCAAGGCTGGGCTTGAACCCGCCAGCCTCAGTGTATGTGGCCAGTGCCCTAAACACTGAGCTATTGGTGCCGTCCACATTTTGATTTATTTATCATCCATTTGGATATCTTTTCTTTTGGCATTCCTGTTACACTTATTTTTTTTTTAACCTGTTGGTTTGACTATTTTTTTTATTTTTTACTGATTTGCAAAGGTTATTAATTAATTTGGATACAGCCCTCTGTATGTTACCTGTGTTGCAAATATCTTTTCACTGATGTTTCTTCTTCTTAATGGTGTCTTTTGATGAACAGGAGTTCTTGATTTTAATGAAGTCAAAGAACAGCCTTCTCTTTAATGGCTGGTACCCTTTCTGTCTTTTAAGGAAATATTTTTCTACCCTGAAGTCATTAAGATTAATTACTATGTTGCTTTTCACATTTAGTTCTATAATTCATGTGGAAGTTTTGTATATGTTCTGAAGTAAGGGTCAAATTTCTTTTTTTCCCCAGACGAATGGCTAACTTTCAGTCTCCACGCCTTCACTGAAGTCACCCCCTCCAGCCCCAGGAAATAGTACTTCCAGATATTGCCCCACTGCTCTGGGTCTCTATCCCAGTCGGAGATTTTTGGCAGCTCTCTCATGTTGTCAAGAGACAACATGTTGTTGTTATTTTATTTTGTCCACTTTCTCCCACATGTCTTCAGGGAGAGGTTTGATCAGGATTGCACAGTGCACTATTACCAAAAAGAGATACTCTTCCAGTTCACCCTTTTCAACTGTCAGCCACTATCATTTCTGAAATACAAAGAATGAAAACTCGGCCCATTAATTTGCTTAAAACATTTTAATCATGCCTGAATACCTTTGGGGAACATTTTCCATTATGTGTACACAGAGCCCCTGGGTAAGGGTTGCGGGGAAAATACTGTGTAAGGTGTCCGTGGCCACCTTACAGATGTCCCCTCCTGAGTGTGGACAGTGCAGTGTAAACAGCATCCTGGGAGGTTCTTCATCACAGGCCTCCCTGGGGCCTCCGAAGTATAATGTGCATCCTAGGGTTGGGATTAGAGCACTCTGTTTCCCAAATCTGTTTTGGGCATGGAGATTCATCCTAACCAAGCATCTCAAAACACAAGGCTTCCAGTGAACTCCCATGAAGCGCCACTTTAGGTTAGAAGAACTTTCAGTGTAGGACACAATGAGGTCCACGGTGAGCTGGCTTCTCTGTATGTCTCCAGACTCACGCTCGGCTTCTGTCTTTCACAAACTGTGCTGTAGCCTGTGCGAACCACTTGCATTTTTCTTCCTTTGCTGCTGCCTGGAATGTCTTTCTTGGCCTGTCTGACTTATGCTTATCCTCTAAGATAGGACCTCATCCTTCTCAGTAATATTTTTGACCTCTCGGGCATGTGTGTGGGGGGATCTTTTCTCTGCTCCTTCAAGGCCACCCCCTGGGATGACTTCTTCTTGGAGTTCTGTTATGACGCAGTGGAATTGCCTGCTTCCCTCTCAGATTACCCACCTTTGACTGGGTGTTCCCAGAGAACAGGGCTGGCTTGTCTTCTGGTTCAACCATGTCAATATGACCGATGCTCTAGCACACAATGTCATTCAGTGATGGTCCACTTTACTCATCGCACCAGTAGGCTGGAGAGAAGATGGCAAAGTCCGCACGGATCTCCGTTCTTACGGACATGGATGGTGCGAGATGAAACTCAGCACTGAAAATGCCTGACCAGACACCGGTGGCTTATGCTAACCCACTCCAACCTGAAGGCAACACAGGGCTGGCTCTGTGCGCTGTCAGATAAATCATCTTCGTTCAGTGAGCCTGTGGCTTGTCTGCATCAAGGGAGGTTAGAAACCGGAGCCTCTGGGGCCCTATAAAGTTGTGTAACTTGTAGAGCCTTAACTAAAGCTCGGATCTACAACAGTGATCACTCACACATGTGGGCCTGTCACTGCAGGATCCTGGCTCACTGTTTTAGTCATAAAAAATAATAATCTGTGTATCTTTGCAGGAGAGATGTTCCAACAGGGCTTATCCCTCGGGCAGCCATTCAAGGTGAGATCATCTTCCCTGTTATCTTAGTGGTCAGTGGTGAGATAGGAAATGAATTTTAATTGAGTCCTGGGGGCTCGAGTACACTTGCATATCGCAGTACGAGTGGTCAGAATAGTAATAATATTATTATTCTTGAGATTGTATAAAACACAGTAACCATGAGAGCTATCACTTATTGAATGTGCACCGTCTCCAAGTTGACAGTCGGTAAATGCCCTGAATGGAGCCCTGTTCCAACAACAAACTGATCTGTTTAGCTTTGGGACATAACTAGTGCGATGGAAAACGCGTGTGCTGTGGAGTCAGACCTGGGTTTGACTCCAGCATCATGACTTGTTAGCTGTGTGTCTGAGGCTAGCTCTTCACTGCTCTGAACTTCGGAGTCCTCGCTGTAAAATGACACACCAGGCTCACAGTGTCATTAAGGAGAACGACACTTAATGTAATGTACGTGTTACACCTTGCCCAGTACCCTGCACACCGCCAGTGCTCAAAGCTTAGCTGCTTTTCCTCGTGGCACAGTGGACGCCTCCTAGTGGTAACGGGCAGGCCTGAGGCTTAGCCCCTGTATCTGCAGTCCCTGTCGGGGTCTCCTCTCTGCCCAGGATCGTGTGGACTGAGGTGTTAGTCACCTTGGGTTTGTGAGAATTTCTACTGCCTGGAATCCCCTCCTGCTGAGCGCCCCTGCACCTCATTAAATATCCTCATTGAACTCTGACCTCAAGCAACCGTGAGTTTGTGAAATATGGAGGCCCAATTCTGATTGGCGCCCTTCTGAAGTGCAGGAGACGAGATTGTTCCCAGCACCCTCAGCTCATTGTCTCTAGTCTCCTTGCAAACATCCCTGGAGAGCTGAGTAGGTCTTGAGGGTGTGAAGATTAAAGAGCTGGGTGCAAAGGTCCTAGCCCAGCATCATTTTGTAGCCCCCAGTAGATGGACACTATTATTCAGAAGCTGTGGTATAAGGATGCTAAATGATTTACTTGAGGACTTTTTTTTTTTTTTTGAGACAGAGTCTCAAGCTGTCACCCTGGATAGAGTGCTGTGCCATCATAGCTCACAGCAACCTCCAACTCCTGGGCTCAAGAGAGTCTCCTGCCTCCGCCTCCCAAGTAGCTGGGACTACAGGTGCCCGCCACATCGCCTGGCCATTTTTTGGTTGCAGCCATCATTGTTGTTTGGCGGGCCCGGGCTGGATTCGAACCCACCAGCTCAGGTGTACGTGGCTGGTGCCTTAGCCCGTTGAGCCACAGGTGCCGAGCCGACTGTTTTTTTTTTTGAGGCAGAGTCTCCCTCTGTTGCCCAGACTATAGTGCCATGGTGTTATAGCTCACTGCAACCTCAGACTCCTGGGCTAAAGCAACCCTCTTGCCTCACTCTCCCAGGTAGCTAAGACCATAGGCACACACCACAATGCCTTGCTAACTTTTCTGTTTTTAGTAGAGACAGGGTCTTGCTCTTGTTCAGGTTGGTCTCAAACTCTTGAGCTCAGGTAATCCACCTGCCTCAGCCTCCCAAGGTACTAGGATTACAGGCATGAGCCACTGTGCCTGGCCTTCCTTGAGGACTTGACCCAATGTGTTCAATTACTCTGAAATTTGTCTCTCTCTCTTTTCCTTTTTCTACCAAGGCCTTTTCTGCAATTAGAAATAACAGGGATATGATAGAAAGATTTAAGCGTATGAGAAGGTTCAAATATTGATTGAAGCAATACTCGAATGAGTGAATGAAATGTAAGACTACTTTTCTTCTGTAGAAAGCTTCCAGTACAGAACCTTCCAGAAGCACTGGCTCTAAACCCTTTCCCCCATTACCACCAGCCCATCCTACTCCTCCTGGCTCTGAACACTCTACACCTCAGTCATGAGGTAAATTGTGGGCATTGGAATAATTTAATCCCGAAGCTTTGGAAAGGATCCATCAAAGTTCCTATACTAAACAAATTTTCATCTCATTCGCTTGGATAAAGCCAACATCATCATATATTTGTATAGTCATGTAGACATTTATTCAATGTGTACTTAGACATTAACCATATGCCAAGTACTATTCTATGTGCTGGGAGTAGGATGACAATCAAGAAAGAGCAGGGAAGAACTCCAAGGGTTCGTATTCCAGTAATCAATTAGATACCACAGTTCTGCAGGGACACCGAAAATCTGTCTGAAAAGATGAGGACAAGTTTGCTAGAGGGAAGAATAGCACATGCAAAGGTGCAGGGCCTACGAGGCTATTGCACTTGTGGGAGCTTCAAGTTCAGCTGTGGAGCTTCAAGTTCAGTTATGGTGAAAGGGGTAATGCAGCCGATGGGTAGGAGCATGAGTGTTAATTCCTGTTCTGACACTCACCAGCTCTGTGATTTGGCCAAATTATTTAACTCTCTATCTCTCGGCTTCCTGCTTTTTAAACTTGGGATGTTGATGATAATAAAAACAAAATAGGTAAGCTATAGTTCTTATTGACTGATGTTGCTTTAAGTGTTTTACATATTTTAACCCATTTAATCCTCAGAATACTCCCCCCACCCCCATTTTAGAGGCAAGAGAACTGAAGCAAGCACCTCAAGAAGTTAAGCTGATAAGTTGATAAAAAGGACTGTGCAGTGTGTATGTGTGGGTGCTCACATACACGCAAAATATGTGATCGGAGTTCCCCGTTCAAACCCTCATCCACAGATTCTCAAGTTAAAAACAAGAAACAAGACCTGCCTGATTACAAAGTCTTGGTATATTTTTGTTGATATTGTCAAGTCTGCCACATGCTGGGAGCAAGGGATACATCTTTCTTACTACGTTTTTAAAGAAATCACGGAGCGGGGAAACCTTCACTTATCAAAGCATTTCACAACTCTTTCCCTAAAGTCAGCCTGCTCCTGCTACTATGACCTCCGTAGACACCGTCAGGGAGTTCTGACACCTGCCACTGTGAACTTTGCTGCCTGTTGAGAAATGCTTGTCTGGTGATGTCCCTTCTGATAATCTCCACGGGGAGACTCAGCATCTTGTGTGGTTCAGCTGGGCATTTTGGAGCTGAGTTTTCCCCTAGGTTTAGTGCAAAAGACCAGATAAATGTTCGACATTCCAGGAAACCTACATGGCCACCAGAGAAAGGCAAAGCTTTCTGAAACATTGCAGGGGGGAAATTCTTTTTGGATAACACCAGTGGGATCATGAGAAAGCATGAATAGGTGAAAAATAGAGGGGTTAGCAGAGGTGATCTGACCCCCATAGGCACTCTCTGCCTATGGGAGTGTGGTGGGATGGACGTGGAGGATATGGCCAATCCAAGAGGGTCCTCTAGGCTGTAGGGTCTAAGTTTTCCCATAGTTAAGGGGAAAATTTTGAAAAATTGAACAAGTGAAATGACAAGACGTGAAATTTACAGAAATCATCTGGCAACGGCAGAGTAGATAAATGGGAATGGGCCGTAGAAGAGGAGAGGAAGGTGAGTTAAGATGCTGTTACTGTGTCGCAGCGAAAAGGGGTGAGGTTCCAAACTCAGAAACGGTAGATTGGTCGAGAAGGGGACACATCTGTGAAATATTTAGGAAGTCAAAAGTGTTAGGGCAGGAAATGATCTGAAGACAATGACATAATTCTTCAGAGTTTTTGTTTGGGCTTCTCCAGAAGAAGACTTTGAGACAAGGATTGGGATATAAGTTGTTCGTTTAGTAAGAGAGCTCAGAGGCACAATGTGTTTCCATGGGACAGAACATCTGTATCCCCTCAATTGTAGGTAAGAGAGGGAAGGGAAGGAGGCCAATGCAGGATGCCTTAATAGGCAAATTGCCACTGTGTGATCCCGGGGTTCATCTCCTGCCAGTCTCTGGGAGACAGCAGAACAAGCCTCAGAGCTGTCTCACCCAAGGGGTGAGAAATCTCCAACTCCCATCCAGGATTGTTGAAAGCTGCTCACAGACGTGGATACTGACTTCCTGCTATTTCCATACTCCCAGGAGATTGAAAGCAGTCAAGATCAGGTGGCAAGCTCCTATGACCAGGGAGAGCCCTAAGGAAAGAATCAAAGATACGCACGGTAAGAACCCTGTGTGTATACCAGGTGGTGAGTGCTGAGGGGATATAGGTGGTTGCCAATAATACAGGCTATAGCCCTTTTGGTCTTTTCTAAGATGGGACCATGGGGATGAAATTCTGATAATAAGCTTATATCTCAGCTCTGTCGTTACCTGGGATGGCAGATGAGTGTGGCCTCCATATGGGGCTTGATCATGACTGGTTGGTGTTCTGCAGGAGAGGAGCCTGGGCACTCTGCCTCCCCTGCACCTGTCCTGCTCAGATCTGCCCTGGACTTACTGCCCTGGCTGTGTGGGTCTGCCCATGCCCACTGCCTTAAAGAAAAACGAGGGCTGTCTTCAAAGGGGCTTTATTGCCATTGGCAGAACTTTTGTAAAATGATAAAGATGAGCTGTGTCTTACAGAAAGAAACTAAACAATGATTTATGCAGACCAGTGGACTTAGATTAACCCCTTAAAAAATAGGAGGTGGGGAGCATGATCTTGTTGGCTATAATGAATGCTAATGAGATGACCCCACTAATGGTCTAATGGGACTCCTTTCTCCATTCTGTCATTACACTCATCCGTTACCCAGCCTTGGTTACCATCTGCCTGTGCACCTCTAGGCTGAGAAATGGGTGACTCAATAGAGACGTCTCACCCCAAAAAGCAGTGATCAGGTTAGGAAAACTGGAAACCGGCGAAGAGAGTTTGTTACATTATAATCCAATTTAACGCATCAAAAGATAGAATTTTTCATTGCGGGTTAGGCCTTTAAAGTCAACATGTTATATTCAGGCCGAGTTGCAGAAATGGCTAAGAGTCTTAATGCTTTTGACAAGTACACTGACATATGCTTATGACTTCTTCAAAGGGTGAGCCACAGATTAGAATCGCATTTCATCCTCTGCCTTCACTGATTCTAAATTCTAAGGAGCTGTAGAATCTGTTTCCTCTTCTGCTCTGGTTAAGACACCATCACCTCTTACCTGGACGTCTCAACAGTCTCCTTCATCCAGCTCTTCCTCCTTTTAACTCCCTCCTATTCTGCCTCCATCCTAGAAACCTCTGCTCAATGATCCTCCCCAGCCCAGCCTAACCGTCTGAGTCCATTGCTGCAAACTCTTCCAGAACACCTTTTTGTCTAAACTGGTGACCTACAGACAGAATCTGATCAGTAGATGTCTGTTATTTCACAAAGTCAATATTGATTGGTAATCTTAATTCTGGAAGCCTTTTTATTGAGATCAGAACAGTACATTGGCTGCAGATTTTGGTGCCTTTTCCTATTTTCTTTGCCCTTGTTCATGATGTCCCTCTTATTGGCACTGGAGGTTGCAGCCCCTACCTACCATAAAAGACTCCTTTTCCAGCATCATCTTTGCCATTCCCACCTGCCTATAGAAGCATAGAAAGTTTTGGCATATGCTATGCATTCTCATACCTGCAAGCCTTTACGTGTGCAGTTCTTGCTGCCTGAAGTGGTTTTCCACCTGGGCTTTCAGACTCATTCAAATGGCACATCCTGGAAAGATTTCTCTGCCTTCCCCAGATTGAACTGGCTACTCTCACCTTTGGGGTCTCGGTGTAGTATGCCTGCATGTATCCATCTTCTAGAATGTCTTTTGTGTCTATGAGATATCAGATACCGAGAGAGGCATTGTGAATTTAACACACCAACTTTCCTGTGAGTTGTATTTAACTCAGGCTATTTTTGACCCTGGGGCCTCAGGGAGCAGATAGAACTGGTAGATAGGTGGGCTGTGAAATCTCTGCTCATTGTTTTCATTGATGATGGGCATAGCTCCCTTACCTCCTGCCACTCTGCTCCAGCTGGCCTGCCCAAGCTCGCCCCACATGCTGGACTGGGTTCTTTGGTTACCATAACTTCGGACTGCACATTTCCCCTTGAAGGTTTGCCTGGTGGCTCTTTGAATTGATAAGATAGTACGCAGCAATGTGACATTGTTTCACACACTCGGGGGGTATGATTCAAAGGTCCTCATCCAGGGCCACCCAAGGTCCACTCCAGACACAACTAGATATTTGTAGAATGACAAAAGATTCAAAGATCTCAGAAACAAATTCAATACGTATGTTGTGAGTCACATATAACTCATGTGGTATCCAATGTAAAAAATTGATTCTAGTGTTGTAGAGTTGCATAAGTGTATAACTCATGCACAGAACACAATGAAAAAATAACAAAATTTTCATTAAATTAGAAAAGATTGCGGTGTTTTCAAAGTGTTTATTCTATTTTCTTAATAAAACACAGTGGCCCCAAAGGAAAAAATTGTTTTTCTAGTGTGGCAGTCAATGTGATAAAGATAGCCAAGGCATAAACTTCGTCTGAAAGGCCATCACAATCAGGCGCACTCCAGCAGTTCAGCTTGGCTAGAATGAAGGGCATGAACATATTGGGGAGGAAATGAAATTGAAAAAGGCAACAGGGGCCAAATGAAAGAGGACCTTGTCAGTGATGCCAAGCACGGAGTTTACCATGAACTTTGCATGCAGGGTTTTCACAAAGGAGTGGAATGGTCAGAATTGTGTTTTCTAGGTCTTTATTTTCTGGAAATAGAGCTGAATTAGAGTCTGATGGACAAGTTAGGATTCTGTTGCCATGATCCTGGGATGGATGCCAAGGGGTTGAACCTGGGCAGCTACAGTGAGGAAGGACAGGAAGAATGAGCTGCAGGGCTCTGGAGGATGAGGAACTACTATCCAGGGAATAACTAACTGATTGGCTGTCACAGGTGAAGTGAGAGGACAAATATTGTTTTCTGGGCTGGGGACTAGTGATGGCACAACCACTGAAATGTATGTATAGGAGGGAAGGTGGATGTTTCAGGCAGGGACTGGAAGTTTCATTTCGGAGTTGTGGATTTGTGGAATTGTTGATTTGCTATGACCATGGGACACACAAGTGCTTTAGGGGGCTGGGGATTAGGGACAGGGCATGGCCTGGGAATGGGGCCATCACCTGCTGGGCAGTAGCTGGAGCCATGGTGGGTGAGCATTGGAGAAAGGAAGGAGAACTAGGCTCAGGCCAGAACTTTAGAGAAAAGTAACGAAGGCAAAGAGAGGTAAAAGGAAACCAGAGGCAGTGTGGCACCACAGAACCCAAGTCCCATACGAAAACAGCCTCCATCATGATGACACTTTCATCATGAAAGTGGCGGCGTACCGCTGTTGAGGTTATTTTTTGACTCTCCCATAAGTTATAATACACGGGCTACTGTTCAGCCACCTTTCTTCCTTCGGTGGTTATTTTCTTGGAGCAGGGTGTTTTACGTGCAGGATTTAATCTGCTAAATTTCATCAAGAGGCTCGTGTTGTGGTTTTAGCATGTTCGTGCCTGTGGGCATCTGTGAGCAGTTATCCCCCACCCTCCTCGATTCCTTTCAGCTTCGGTCACATACATGTGAAGAGCATATGTCATAAGCAAAATAAAAATCAAATTAATAAAATAAGAAAGTGAAAATAAAAATATCTCAGAAGCTCCTGAGTGGCCCACTTAGAGATGGCCCAGACTTGGTCGTTCCTGCGTGCATGTGGCTTCTCTTCTGCTTCTGTGTCCACCCAGCCTAGTTTCTAGCCCATGTCTTCTCCAGTGAAGGCTCCAGACATGCGTGCTTTCTCACCTCCAGATTTTCAGGGTTTGGCAAAGTGCCTAGTAGGTACTTTTTCTTCTCCTGTTACCGTACAAACCTTACTCATTTTCCAAGGCAACAGGCGTATTATGCTGCCAAAAAGAAATGGTGCATATCCACAAATAATCTTGCTACAAAAATAACAAGAAAATGGCAAGGTTGGGCTCAGAGATGTCTAAAGACCTTTTGAGTTCAGCAGTTTGGGGAGATAACTCGAAATCAAAGAGTTGTTTGTGAATTCATACATTTCACCCATGATGAGACAAGCTCTAGGATTGACAACTGTATCACGGCTCTCCAGTAGGATATGTGTTATATGCACACATATTATGTATACAGTATATGTGTACACACATTATATGGTACATATGTATTTATACACTTTATATGTACATAACATGTACATATTACCCGTGCAATCATGGAGGCTGGAAAGTGCAAAATTTTCAGGGCAGACCAGCCAGGCTGGAAACCAAGGGAAGAACTGATGCTGTAGTCCAAGTCTGAAGGCCGCCTGCTGGGAAAATTCCTCCTTGCTTGGAGGTGCTCAGTCGTCGTGCTACTCAGGCCTTCCAATGATTTGATGATGCCCACTCACATTAGGGAGGGCAATCTGCTTTTCTTCAAAGTCCACCAATTTAAATGTTAAGCACATCTGCTAAATACCTTCACAGAAACATAAAGAATAACATTTGGCCAAATATCTGGGCTTCATGGCCCAGCCAAATTAACACATAAAATTAATAACCACAAGACAAACTGTAGTGGGGTTTGAAGTCATAGATCTTGACAAGTCATACCTGTTGCCACCTTCCGCCTTTCCTGTAGCTCTGTAATTATTGCCACAGGCCCTAACCCCCACAGTGGATCTCATTTTTCAGTTTGGCGTGGGTGGCTTTATGCATGGAGTGGTCTTCCCAGTAGCCTAACCTGGTGCTCAGCAGCCCAGCACAACTCTCTTGATTTCAAATCAGCTCCCAAGGATATAAGAAGCATCACTGGCCATCACTACCAGCCTCTAAATAGGAGCTTCACCCATAGCTGCCTAGAATAATTTTTTTCCTTGTATCAAAGAATCAGTGTTATATCATTAAATCATTTAACCAGTGTTAAACCCAGACCAGTGCCTCTCCTGGGCTTTTCTTTGAGGGCCAGTGTTTTATTTAATCCTTGTGAGACAGGTAATACAGGTGCTATCCTTGGCTCCATTTTATAGATGATAAAATGGAAGCTCAGAAAAGTTGATCATTTGCCCAGCACCATACCTTGTTCTGATTATCTATTGCAGTAAAACATGCCCTGAAATTAGCTGTGTAGAAACAGCAACCGTTCTGTTGAGTTTAGGATAGTTTGTGCAGGCAGTGCACAGTGGAGTGACTGATCTCTGCTCCACAGCGACAGAGACCTCAGCTAGGTTGGTTCAAATGACTGGAGGTGGCTGAGACAGCTGGTCTAGCGGCTTGGTTCTGGCTGCCTGCTAGGTTCCTTGGCTATTCTTCATATCGCATTTGCTGGGGTTGGAATGCTCAAGTGCAATTTTCTCACCCACGTGTGCTTAGGCCGGCCTGTCCTCACTCCCTCTGCCCACGGCTTGTGCTCCCTGACAGTACCGTGATCTCAGAGTAGGTAATCAGACTTGTTCCATGTGACGCTTGGCTTCCCCCAGGATGGAAGTTGCAAAAGTTTGCAAAATTGCTTATGACCTGACCTCAGAAGTTTCAGATTGTCACGCCTCCCATATGCTGTTGACCAAGCAAATCACTGAAGCCAGCCTATATCTGATGAGAGGGAAACTGGACTCTTAAAAGGAGGAGGAGGAAAGGATTTCAATTGTTTTTAATCTGCCAAGCCCATAATTAGTAAGAGGTAGAACTGGGTCTAGGAGCCCAGATTAGCTTGACTTCAAAATCCTTGCTTTTTTCCTAAATTGCTTTGTCTCTGCCAACATCCTGTGAATGATGGCCACAGGGTTCCTAATTATGAGCAGGTCCCCGGGTCACCGTGTAAATAGATGGGCAGCTGCAAGAGCGTTGTGAGATGTGTCAGGCCAAGGCAGTGAGGATGGCCAGTGCCAATGTCCTGCTGGGTAAAAAGGACATCAATGTCATTGTTCATGCTACAGGGGACCTCGGCTTTAAGAGGAGAGCAGTATTTCAGAACTGAAGGAAAAATGCTAATGAGAAAGAGGAAACAAGGGCAGGAGGAGCCTGTTCGCTAAGGAAAAGAAGCCAAGGAATAAAGTGCACGTGTGAAGAGGTGGTGAGGCCAAGCCTTCTGCTGCAGTCTCCTCCAAGAAGGATGGGGACACTCTGGACGCCAGCCCTTCAAACAGGAAAGTGACGACCTAGCTCTCTGGAGCCCTTCCCTCACTAGCCGGACAGCTGGATGATGGTGACACGTCTCGGAGGAATTAAGGAAGCCCTGAGGAAGAACAGAGGAGAAAGGCGGGAGAGCCCCTCAAACTCATTTTCTCTGGGCTGTCCTGCCTTCCATCCTTATCTCTGGGGACAGTTACTGGAACTTGCTGGAGAATTGAGTATTATTATTTTTTTTACACTGACTAAAGCTTTCAATTCACAGCCCTCTATCAGCAACTCTTTACATGTTGGGATGCTAGGGATTGTTATTGAATTGCAGAAGGGAGCATCTCTTCTAATTTCTGACAGCAGTATTTTCATCCAATGGAAAACTCTGCTTTTAAAACATGGCATTGACTTTCTGCACTTGATTTCTCCTCTTGCACTTGTGCAACCTCAGCAGGACAGGAGGGGGTGAGAGGCAGTGTGTGCCGCTCCTCCTTGGCTGCGTCCTGTCAGCTGGTCCTTTCCGTTCTTCCTAATAGATGTCTGTTCTTGTCCAGACTAAATGCGCTCATGGCCCCCGCCTGAATCACGATCAGTGTCTGCCAGTCATGACAAGGCCGTACCCTTGGCCAGTGATGGGTGCAGAGGTGAGCATGTGACCTCCCAATCATTGCTAATTAGATGTCATGGGAAGTCAGTTGGAGTTTTCTGGGTAAAATTCTCTCTCCTAAAGGAAGAGAACAGCAGCACAGAAAGAAGGTACTTTTCGCTTCTATCCTGTCATTTTTGAGTGATGCTATGGGAAGATGTAACACCTTGAGTTCCTGCAGCCATTTTGTGACCAGGAAGAGAAGAGCCAAAAAAAAAAAAAAAAAAGAGAGAGAGAGAGAGAAAAGAAAGGAATTACCAGAGATGTTGACTCAGTGTCCTGACACTGTCAAGTCCCAGCTCTGACTTGGCATCCTGGTGAACTTCTCTATCATAATGTGGGCTGTAACCACACCTTCTCCTACAAGTCCCAGCCATGGAGAGATTTGCCCTTTCTTGGGTGCATATTTATAACTACTCTTGTATTATAGCTTAATAATCCCTTCCCTTTATAAAGGTTCAGATTGATATGAAGGTACAAATGTTTAGGTTACGTTGTTTTCCTTTCTAAGGTCAAGTTCGAGTGGTCATCAAGGCCTTCCCCCTCACATTGTGCACATCAGGTGAGATCCCGCCCACCAGGGGGCGTGCTGAACAGCCTTACATTGTGCACATCAGGTGAGATCCCGCCAATCACCCTGCCTCCTCCCGCCCCAGACTATACTCGTGTTTTTCTTTTTTGTGGGCTTGCAGTTGTTTATATATTTGTTTCATATTAGAATTTAGTACTTTGGATACTTTTTTTCTGTTCTTGTAATACTTAATTAAGACGAATGTGTTTCAACTACATCCAGGTAAACACAAAAGATGCAAAGTCTCCATCTTTTTTTTTGGCTGAATGCACTCCATGGTATACACACACCACAGTTTGTTAATCCATTCTTGGCTTGATGGGCACTTGAGTTGCTTCCACAATTTGGAAATTATGAATTGAGGTGCAGTAAACATTCTAGTGCCAATGTCCTTGGTAAAATGATTTGTTTCCTTCTGGGTAGATACCTAGTAATGGGATTGTGGGACCCAACGGAAGGTCCACTCTGAGCTTTTCCTCATTCTGTGCTGGGGCAGCCCACTCTCTCCTCACCTTCGCATTACTCTTTAACTTAGGTTTCTGTCTGTTGGCTGAACCCAGGTTGGTGCATAGAGTTTCAGAGTTAAGTGATATTTAAGATAAGACTTTAATGATGAAAGTTGGTAGCAAAATTATCTACATGACTGAGAAAAGCCTGTCACCTCTAAGTAAAAGCCATGGTGACTGAGCTGGCAGTGGGACAGTGCAGGGGGCTGAAGGGCAGGGAGATGGAGGAGTAGCTGCTGGTTTCTCCAAAATCAAATGAACGCACTGCCAAGGGGAGACTGCACAGGGGGTCATTTATCTAAGTATAGCATTTCCTGGCCACTGGCCTTGGAGCCACCAATGCAGCTGGATAAAATGCTGAAAAACCCTCCAAACCTCCTATGTCAGCACAGCTGGGGACATGCCTTAGGACCCTCTCTATCAAAACCCTCCTGAGGCATCCTTGAGCACAGGAAAAGCATGCAGCTCCCTGCTTCAGGGGGCGTTTCCTCCTGGAGAAGTTTCTGAGCTGCCACCTCGGGGCCCCAGAAGTCCTCCGACCTGGGAGTGTAATTTTATGAGGGGGAGGGAGGAGGCTTCCTCTGCAGAGATGTAAGACCCTGCTGCGAACACTGGAATTAGGGACTGAGTGAGGAAGAAGTGATGAGGAGGAAAAGATCATTTCTGACTGGGGACGCAGGACTTCCTGGGAGCAGGCTAGAGTGAAGTACCCTTTGCATTTCAGGATGAATAGCTTGGGGTCAGCATAATCGGCTGTGAAGCAGCTTCCACAGATTGTTGGATATGGTTGGCACCCGTGAAAGGAAGTGTCAGCTCATCAGAACAGATACAGGCTACAGAACGCCAGGAGGAGAGCCTTAGGGGAAAGATGTGCCGATGACCCCCTCGGTGACACCGAGCTGTGATGTAGCACTGTCCAGCAGTGTCCTGAGACTCTGTGCCAGACCCTCTCTTAGGCACTTGCCGATGGTGCTGGAGCCCTGCCACACCCCTCCAGGGTTCCCCCTCAGGGCTGCTCCCTGAGAATACCATTCAGGGGATCTCCATCTGCCTCCTGGAGCAGGTCTAGGCTTGCCCACAGGGAAAGCTGCTTGCCAGAGGGTTAGCAGCCCTGGGCACATCCCACAGTTAGCATTTCCAAATTCCTGGCAGATTCATCTTAAGGATTTGGGGATGAGGAATCTGAATTCATAGGAACTCCTAAAATCGTATGTTATGATGTCCTATAATTTTATTTACAAAAGGAAAGTAGTATCTTAATAGGATTTTAAAAAAGTGTTTTAGTTGTATTTGCAAAAATTGTATCTTGCAGCAAACATTTAAATGCTGGAAAACACCTGTGACTATTATGAGGTGGCATTTGTGTAATGAAACAGTCAGCATCCTAACAAGATTAACGACATTACAGAGAATTACATGTCAAAGTGGTCAGTTTAAGAACTAATTTAGTTGCTTCCTAAACTTGTTATTTCTTGGAACATCAACAACACTCATAGGGTTGAACAAGGGACACCTTATAAACTTTTAAAAATTTGTTGCATTTGCAAGAACGATATTAGCAGCAGATGGGAAAAGAAATGCACCCTTGTCACATGGCCATGCTAGGACCCAGACTGACGGAGTAGATTGTGACATTTTTCTGCTGCATGTGCTCCTGCCCTGGTTCCCCAATATGCAGGCTGTGTGTCAGCCTTTCCTGCTCTTGCTCCTGAGCTGACTTCGTGGGTTTGCTTAAACCAGTGATAGCAATTTGTTGTTAAAATTCATAATGCTTTCTTCCATCTTCCTGAATTCTCACATTTTTCTTGGGATTTTAGATTTAAGATATATGAACTTGCTGAGAAATTCCAGAAATAAATTCCCACATGGAAAGATGAGCCTCGACCAATGGGAAATGGAGTTGGGATAATTCTTAGGCTTGTTATGGGCTTGTTGACTCTTAGAACTCTCCAGGAGGTTTGAGCTCTGGTTGTTGGCAGAGATAACTGACCCCTGAACACACATTTTAGTGTCTACCTTCTCACTCCCATCTAATGTCAACACTCTCCATGACTGCTTTTTTGAGGGAGAGGGGTTTGAGGAGCTTTTATGGGCTAAATTGTGTCACTCGCCTCCACCTGAAAAGTCTTATTTTGAAATCCTGACCCCTAGTTGTCCAAAATGTGACTTTGTTCGGAGAAAGGGTCTTTGCAAAGATAATCAAGTTAAAATAAGGTCATTTAGGTGAGTCTTAACCCAATAGAACTGGTGTCCTCAGAAGAGGAAATTTGGACATGAGAATGTATAGAGGGACAGTCGTATGAGGACACAGAGACGATGGCCATCTGCAGAGCTAAGGAGAGAGGCATCAGAAAAGCAAACTCTTCGGACACCTTGATCTTGGACTTCAGACCTCCAGAACAGAGAGACAGTAAATTTCTGTACATAAGGCACCCTGTCTATGATACTTTGCTATAGCATCCCTGGTGGACTAAGGCAGTTTTACCTCCAGATAAACTACTTGTACTTGAATCTTTGTCTCATGGTTTGCTAAAGTAAGAGCCAAACCAAGAAGATGGGTTTCTATGAATCCTCACAACCAAGTTGATGGGTAGGTCTTATTTTCTTTGTTTGCAGATCAGAAAAGTGAAGTCTCGGTAGTCAAAGAGAGGAGACTTTGAAATCGGTTTTATCGGACCCGGCGTCCGTGATCCTGGGCTTCTCCATTTAGCAGCACTTTGCATCCTGCTTGGATTCCTAAGTGTGGCCGGCCCGGACAGGACTTCAGTCTAGAGACAGCTCTTTGGACCAAGGTCAACTGGACCAAGCAGGCCCTGGTTGAGTGCATGGGGGCTAGCAAGGCCCCCCAGCTTGTCTTTGGAGTGCTATTTATGTGACACTGTTTTAAGGTGGGAAGGCAGATGCGGTGGAAACATTTTAAATTTCACCATTTATGCTTGGCCTCATGGGAGAGGTCAGAGTCCATCAAAAGTGGGAAAATATTAATATGAATTCGGAAAGCAGCAAATTATTGGGAGAATTATGCTTGCGGAGAAGGAGCTTGATCTCCAACCGGGAAGGATTGTCGGTATGTTTCTGAGGGGTATGCTGAGGGAGAAGGGGTGCAAGCAAGTGAGCTCTGGAGAATTTCAAGGAGCAAGAAGGGACATCCAGAGATGCTGGGGACACGAGGGTGCCTGACACCAAGATGAGCCTCCCCAGGAGGACAGGGAAGCTGGAAATGCAGCCTGTCTCGGAGAGGAGAAGCAGCAGCCTGGGGTTGTAATGTTTCTGGGGCAGGAAGATTTATCCTGGGTAAGTGGCTCATGGTACTCGAAGACAGATGTGGCCCTCCTTCAGCCGTTCGGCCAGATCATCTGTTTTGCTTTCTCCATAAATGTGTCTCTCTGAATGTCAACAGGGAAAGATTTGGAAATAAAACAAGCAAAAAAAGAAACATTTTCTATGGGCATGAAAGGCTTAATTTATCACCAGCCTTACAACCAAATGAAAATGATTTGCTTTTTTTGAAGTCCATTTTCTGAACAAATGTTTCAAAAATACAATAGATTATTGCAATTATTGTACCTACTTTTTTGAAATTTACCAACAGATAGATAGGTGTTCTGAGAATGTTTCCATAAATTTCTCTGTGTGAAAATGGAACAGAAGAAGATGAAATTGCCCTGGAAGAGTTTCACGTACAGCAAGGCTGTGTAAGGAAAGATGTGGGCTTTTCAACCTGCTGAGCTGCTGCTCTGTGGTCTTGAACCTGAGTTGAGCTTCCAGGTGTTTCTGAGAAGTTGCCATGACACCCTCACTATCCTGCTGACCACAGGGATGCCGCTGCTGTCCTTGTCCACTTCTCGAGGCCCACGCTCTATCAGGAACCAGAAGAAACACATGTCAGACCTCGGTGTCAAGAAAAACAGTCATACTCGTGGCAGGAAGGATGGTTTTGTCTGGTGGCTTCTGTGTCTCTTGGGAATGATCACATTTTCCTCTTGTCACTGGGAATTTTAGAATCACATTTGTGGCTCGTGTTTACTAGGTGTGTGGCACCTGTGTGATAAATTCTTTGTGCTAAATGTAATTTTATTTTATCCCTCTTTCCTCATCTCCCCATGCCTCTGATCTGCTTCTTTATTTTCATTTGTGTATGATGAGGTTGTATGTTGAATGCTTCACTGAGTTATTTTATCTTACTTTTTACATTTTTAAGTTCATTTGGCATCATTTTATTTTCTTTCCTTCCTCATTATTTTTTCCCTGCTTTTTAAATTAAATCATAACTGTGTACATTAATGCACATATGGGGTACCATGCAGAAATTTGAACTGAATTCTTTTCGATTTAGATGCTGTAGAGACCGTTGTGGGCCAGTGACACGTGGATAAAGCGTCTGACTATGGATCAGAAGATTCTAGGTAGGTGCTGTAGAGGAGGCTGTCATGTGTTGCCTGGATCTCTCTTCAAGGCCATGGTGCTCATTGCCCTAACTGCCGGGATGCTGCTTAAGGACCACCCACAGCTCTGCGGGAACTGTCTCACCCAAGGCAGGTCACAGCACCTTCCCGGAGGCAGTTTGCATCCAAACACTGGCTGATGGAGGGGTGCAAAGGCCTGGCAAGTTTTCCTCAGTTGAAGACAGCTCAGTTTCAGAGCCTTTCCAGTGCCCCGGGATCCTCTGGGAAATTTGGTGCAACGGATCCATATTCCCTGTCCCCCAAAACCACTGCACCCAATGTCCCATTTCAGTGTCAGTCTCTTGGGGAATCCAGCAGTGGGCTAAAGAGGCATTTAACATGAGGCTTTGGAGGTGGATCCCCTCTAACCCCTAGTGGAGAGGGGTCCTGACTGCCGTAGCACAGGGTAGCATTGTACCAGCAAAGCATTTCCAGGTGGGGGCTGGGCTGGGGCTGCTGGAGGAAAGGAAAACGCATGTGGGCTCAAAGCCTAAGGTGTGTAAAAGTTTGGACAGACTTTATACGTTAGTAATCATAAGGACTAAGGGGTTGGACGGCTATTGATGAGACTTCCGATACATTAGAGCAAGAGAATGAAAGGCTGAGGAAGATTAATCATCAATTTAAGACTAAGTGTGGCGACCAGAGGGCCTCCCTGGAAGCTTTTAAAGTGATTTAGTTGTTCCAGCCAAAGGGAAGAAAAAGCCTAGACTTAGACCTGGAGCTTATTTATGAGGGGGTTGGGGGGAAGCCATTGAGGAAAAAAAAAATATATATCTATATCTCTATCTCAGGGTCCTGATTAGATTAGGGGTGGAAACCTGAGACTTGGGCGGGGGACTTCTGGGTTGATGTGCTTAAAAATCCTAGATATTCAGAATCCCGTGAACCCTCTGAACTTGCAGAATAGGCCCACTGTTCCCTGTTTAAGTCTTACTTAAAAATTACGCAGAGCCCTCTGTCCTGCAGAATAGAACGTCCCCTCCACCCACCACTCCATGATTGACTTTTGCCTCCTTCCTGGGCCTCTGGGCCAATAACTAAGGCTCAGTTACAACTGAAGCCGGCTGAGGGCTGGGCCTGCAAAGGGAGGAAAAGTACTACACAGGGTAGGGGCTGCAAGGTCCAGTCAACTTGAGCTGGACTCTGCAGGACTCAGGGGAGAGTGGATGTGGGGCTAGACTCTCAGAGGCCGGATGGAGGTGGAATATAAAATTGGTTAAGGAAGGGTTTATTGATGGGGAAGCACTTGCCCATGGTAGGACTAGAAATCTGGCTCGGAACCTAGGAGATGGTGTTAATGCATAGGCAGCACGAATTTTACAGAAGCTTGGAGAAGGCAAAGACACACGAAGTGACGTAGAACTCCTAGAACTGTCATGATAGGGAAGACAAATGGGATCAAGAAGCTCAGAGAAGTGGGAAACCTAGGTAGATATACTTTGTATGTAACGTGAGGGCCAGAAGGCCCACCACCATACAGTATTCTAATGTTTCCAATGGACAAAATACTACGGAATACCTTGGCGAGAGTGCAAGAGTTTTTTTGGCAAACCTCTGAGCACCTGTCTTCTGTAGGCCATGGTCGATGACAGACACTGTTCTGGAAATGGGCTTCCTAACAGCACTGGGCCAGGTGGTGGTGCTTAATCATCTGAATAAGAAGCACCCAACTCAAATTCAGAGTGGAGTCAGGGATGGCTAAACACCCAGAGAGCCAGAGAAGTGGTTAAGAGAACATGGTACCCCATAAGGCAAGATATAGGAAAAACCTGCCAAGGTCTAGCTTACTCTATACACTAGAAGGAAGTAATATGTGCATCCCCAGAAAGTCGAGAGCAGCTTCCCCAACAGAAATTCAACACACCCTGACCATTGATGTGAGCCAGTTATGTGACTGGACCCTCAGTGACCGTAGGAGGGGCTGGGTCTCCAGGATGAAGGATCTTGTAACAGCACGACAGGTGCAGGGGGTGATGCTTCCCACAGAGCTCTCCAAGGAGCTCTACAGCCACTTACTCAGGAACTAGATACCAAAGAAAGGGAAATGCCCAGACATTCCAATGGCTGTTGGACACAGGGTCTGATTGACATTGATGCTGAGAACCTGAATTGTCATCATGACCCTAGTGCGAGTGTGGGTTAGGTAAGAAGTGCACTTTCTACCTGATCTGGTGCAAAATGGGTGCACTGCACTCCCGAGACCACCATATGGTTATTTCTCCAGTTCCTGAATGTGTCATTAGAATGGACATCCTTGATAGTGGCAGGAACCCCTGCCCTGGTTCCTTGATCCATGGAATGGACCTGTGGAACGCCACCCCCTTGCCAACGCAGTGAGTCAAAAACAACACTCAGATTTCAGGGAGAATGGCAGAAATTAGGCTATACAGGGGAAGAGGTATCCTACCATATATTTATGTAATTCACCCTTCTGGACCCTTATAATCCCGAGGATTGCCATGAACTCAATCAAACAGCCCCAATTTCCCCTGCTGAGCCAGATATAGTATCTTTGCTGAAGCAAATTAACATGGCGTCAAGAACCCACTGGAGGCCTTTGATCTGGTGAATGCAGTTTCTTCCATTTCTCCGAGGAAGGAGGACCAGCAGCAGCCCGGGACAGCAGTCTTGCCTTGGAGCTATGGTGACTCTCCCATCCTCTGTCATGATTATTCTGAAAGCACCCAGGCCACAGGATATCACCTCGGTCCACAGCACCAAGGGCATGGTGTTCACTGGGGGGAATAAGAAAGGTGGATGGAAGCCCAGGGCGGAGGAGCAAACCTACATAGACTCGGTGGGGGCTCCAGTGGTTGTTGGCCTAATGTGCCAGCCCCTCCAAAGTAAGGCACAAATGATTGCATCTTGTACTTCCTCACACCCCAAAAGGAGCACACCCCCTGTTAGCCCTCTTCAGGTCCTGGAGGCAGCATCTCCCACACTTGGAAATAACCCACTGACTGACTGACTCGGAAGGCTGTCAGCTTTGAGTGGAGCTTAGAGAGGGAAATGTCAGCTTTGAGTGGAGCTTAGAGAGGGAAAGGGCTGTAGCAGCTCGGGGTCATGGGTCAAGCCACTGAACGGCCCCCATGGTGACTGTGGCGGGAAGAGATCCCACACAGCTTATGTGAGCCCTAGAAGGAGAATCATAATGCAGACTCTTAGGGTTCTGGAGCAAGGCCGTGGCATCTGCCTCAGAGAAGTAGTGGCCCTTTGAAAAGAGCTCTGGGCATGCTACTGACCCTGTCACAGGTGAAGCGGCTACCTCTGGGCATCCAAGTGTCCGTGTGGCCAGAGCTCCCCACAGTGGCTGGATTCTGCCTGGCCCACCGAGTTATAAGGATGTGGGCACATGGAACTTGTACGCGTGCATGCCCAGGAGGCACAAGTTATCTGCGTGCATGGCCAGGCCCAGAATCGCCTGCCACCTACCACTGTCACAGCCCTACAGCTCCCCAGTCTGCATGGGGCTTTCCCAGGAACAGACATGAGACAGGGCAGAATGGTGACTCGGTTCTCAGATGGGTTGGTTTGCAGTGCAGGTACCAGGTGGAAAATGGATTGCTGCTGTGACCTTGACAGACAGTGCTGAGGGGAGCCCCCCAGTGCACCTGGAGTTGCCCCCCAAACTGGAGGATTTTTTCATTAGTATAATTGGTAAGAAGTGGATCCTATAATTATAAGGGAGGTTGTGCATGGCCCCATTGCAAAGCCAAGGTTATGTTAACAACGATAAAGATGGGTGGCTGTCAGGCAGGCAAACATAGTGCCTACGGGGAAAGGATGCCCTAGGAATGGGTGAGAATTATTCTGCAGGGAAGATATTTTTCCTCCTTTTTGGTTGCTTTCAAATTTCCCCGCTCTACTTCCAAAGTCAATATAGCATTGTTCCCAACGTTGTAGTAGTGTGTTATTAACATCCTTTAATTGGAACATTGAATTATTGGGTTCTTACCATCTCTTAGGGACAGCAAGCCTATGAGACTGTAGCTGTGTGTACGTGGTTAAGTATTTCATCAGTCTTGTGGCAGCTTCCATCACGGCTGCTACTTCCAGTTTCTTCCCAAGGCTTCTACTGATGGGCCTGATGACTAACTCTAGCATGTGTGGGGCAGGAGGCAAAGACTCTCATGGATGACATTGTCTTGCCTCCTTACCTATAGTGTTCCCAAGAGCAGTGGAATAATTTTCTTTTCCAACTCCTGGAGCCACTATGCCTTCTGTCCTCTCCTGTATAGTCCTCTCCTGTGTCCTGTGTGGCACCCTTACTGGTATACAGGCTGCTGCAGACAGCCCTGAACTTGGAGTCAAAGGCACAGTTGGAGCCCAGCCTCCTCCCTCAGCAGCTCTGATATGGACAGAATTATTTCTCCTCTCTGGGCACCTGATGGACCCCGTGAAACAGGGTTCAGAGGGGGAGGTGGGCGATGTGGAATCTCTGTGATGCCTCAGAACCACAAGTGTCCATGACTGTCTTCCATGTCTGATTCTCCTCCAGGGGATCCTAATCACTGGGGTCGCAGGCACTTATTTCCCCAGGAGCATCTATGGGGCTTCACACCAGGTTGGGTTTTAGCAAGTGCTCTCTGGTTGGTTACTCTGACCTTCATCTCTCTTTATGTGGTTAAGAGGAGATGATCCATTAAATGGATAAAATGGGATATTTTCAGAACTTCTTTTCCAAATTCTTCCTGGCTGTGTTGCTAGGGAACATGGCCCTAAAGTTGGCATTTCACTCCATATTGACAATATGACCGGGGTCAAGGAACTCAGCTTCAAAGAACTTAGGGAGAGGAGCAAGCACGTCCTGGACCAAAGGAGGGACCCTGCACAGAAGGAGAGGGGTGCTCCTCATCTCCCCCCTCCAGCATGGTGCCGTTGACTCCATCCTGACACTTCTCACTGGGCGTGGTTGGCCTCACTTGGAAGCCCTTGTGGACAGCACCATGGCTTACTGCTCCATGGTGGCCGAGCCCACCTAAGATGGCTCACAACCACAGGTGACGCTCCGAATGTCCAGCCTCTTCCTCTTTCTCCCACTCTTTTCCTCTTGTCCCCCCTCTGAGGCCTGTTCTCTGAGCCCTCTGGAAATCCCGATGTCTCTTTCATGCTCTTTTAATTTAAATTTTTAAACTCCACAAGTCCCTTTGTTAATTTCCGCTGATGAAACCCCAAACCAGGGGCCAACACATGGTGGAAATATATCTTGACAATATCTGTGCTTGATTTAAACTTAGGCAGGGTTAGCACAACACCAGCTGGATGAAACAGTTTTTAAAAACTTTAAAAGATACTATTTCCAAATGCCTAGACATTTGGCTTCATTGGATGCAGCCCGGGTGTGGAGTGAGTTTTCCGGGGAGCTCCGATGCTATGACCTTCATTCAAGCAAAGGCCGTGGTGAGAGCCACTTGTGGCCTCATCTTCTCCCGTCTCCAATTCTCCACTCACCTTTCCTAAGGCCTATTTCCCTGCCCTTTAATCATTTTTATGGCTTTTCCCTGCACCATCTCCAGGTCTTGACATCTCTCTTAAAATGTAGAGGCCACAAACTGGGTAAAGAACCCTAATGAGGATGGGAGCAATGTGGAGTCCATTAGTGGGATTAATACCTGGCCCTGCAGATGCTGCTAATTGATCCCAGTTTTTAGAGCCAGGAGGCTCCCTTGCGTGTCCTCGATTTCACTGAAGCACTACTCCTGGGTCTGCCATCCTGCCACTCAGACCCCCTTGGTCTGGTTTGACCTCTGTTCGGGCAGCCTTATCTTGTATGCATCTGCTTCGGGTGAAGCTCTTTCATTTTTAAAGATTTGTCTGGGGTTAACTCTCATTTCACGATCTGCAAACTCTCCATTGCTTCATCATGCTTAGCAGCAAAAATGCTCAATGCACCTTCACGCCCGGTATGCTGGCCTGAATAGCCACACACAGAAGGGACCAGGGGTCTCTTGTTGTGTTGGAACATGCAGTCGTTAGGCTGACCCAGTCCTGCACCGGCAAGCAGATGCACCCCATGGATCCAGAAGTGTTGCCACAGGGATTATGTCCACTGGCCCAGGCAGCAAAATGCAACACTCTCCATGACCCTGGTGCCTGGCAAGGAAGTGGCCACTGTGGATTTGCAGAAAACAAATGGTGCAGATGCTGCACTTGGTACTTTCTTTTTCTAACATTCAATGAAATCAGAAAGCACGGCTTTACACTATGACTCAGGAGAGGCCTGTGTGTGTCAAGAGCAGACAGATGGAGGGCGATTGCTTTATTTAATATAATATCGTACAGACTTCTCTGCTAAGTAAACACAAGGATGCTGCTTAGAGAATCTGGACACTAGTTGAGGTGGGGGATTTCCTGAGTAGGTGCCTCAGGGGCTGTTGAATAGTCTTGTTGAGGATGGGACTTGCTGAGTCAGGGCTGTTGAATACGGAGATCAAGTGTAGGCTTCAGGCCAGAAATCCCAGTCCTTACCACCTCCTCTGGCCTAGTGCCAGCCATGGGCTTTACAGCCTTTTTATCTCATGCCAAAAGATAAAAAAATGATTTTTGCATCTCTCAAGGTCATTGTGATGATCAAACAAGGCAGTGGATGGTATAGGCCTTTGTATATGCTAAAGGATTCTGCAGTAGGAGGCAAAGGTTTTATATATATATATATATATTCAAACTAGATTTGGAGGCACATAGGAGAACAAAAATCCTACATCAAAAGGGCTTATACACAATTCAAATGTTTCTCTCATATACAGGTGCAGCAGGTCCATAAAGTCATCAGCTACCCAGGCTGCTTCCAGCTTTTCTACATGTGGCCTCATCCTCATGGCCCAAGATGGCTCCCATGGCTCCAGCCATCACATCGTGGTACCAGGCAGCAAGATAATAGGAGGGGAAGAAAGAGGGTTGTGTGTCTTTCTTGTGAGGAGACTTCCTGGTAGTTGGATAAAACACTTCTGTTTTTATCTTGTTGGCTAGAGTTTAGACACCTGCCATTTCTAGAGGGTGACAAGAGTGTAGGGTGTTTTGTCTGAGTAGCACTTCATCCAAATAGACACCTCAGTTGAGTAGCTGGGGGGAAGAGAAAGACAGACATTGTGGGGAGGCTAGCAGTGTCCTTGCAGCTTATAGCCTGTTAATAAAACCGGATTTGTGCTGTATGCCTGGGCCTTACAGGGACATTCTACCTTCATGGAGGAAAGTTCTTGGTCCCACTCTGATTTGGTTTTCTCATCTTTGGTAATGTCTCCCAAATATCCTTCACCCATATAACACTTGTGCTGTGTAGCCATATCCACACTCATGGTGCATGCCTTTAGACCAATGCCAGTGTCTAGACTCAGTATAATTTCTTCCAGTTAATTCTTCCTATAAGATTCTGTTTATTTACACCACACTCATAACTGGATAATTATTATTATTTTCCATAAAGAGAGGGATAGAAAAACCCAAGTAAAATGCAAACAAGAAAATATTCTTAAATTCCGGTCAAATATAATTACTTGCTCAAAGCTCAGAGCCTGAGGCTCCATCCCCACTTGTTGAAGAGGAAGATGAGAGTGTGCTGTGGGAGTGTTTGAAAAATACTGTCACCACAAAGGAACTTTCTGCTTGTCCTAATGAGCAAGATTGAAAGTGCTTCTTACTCCATGCAGTGATTATTTAATTTCTTATCCATTTAATATTAAGTCAATTTAATTTCATGTCACATCACTGTCTGCTGAGGTAATCTCACTTATCACAGTGATATAGATGAAATTATTCTATTATCTGATTTCTAAGTTTCTTTCTGTTGTGCTAAGAGTTCTAAAGACATGATGGGTTTTCTCCAGGGATGTGTCTGTTAGGGAATTGGGCCCAAATACTGCTGTGCAGCCTCAGGCGTTCTCCAAAAAGACCTTTGGGTTATCGGGAGGTGCAGAGGGCTGGGTGGTTCTTTAGGTGGTCCTGGTCAGCAATGGATGTTGTAGGAGGGTCAGGGAGCGCCTGAGATCAGAACAGGGACAAGACAGGTGTCAACAGGTCCCTGCCAATGGGATGGCCTGTTTCCACCAGAGTTGCTGGCTAAAGAGAAGGAAGAGGTTCCAGTGCAAAGGTGAGAGGGCACCTTATAAAGGCCAAAGGCCCCTGAGACTGCTGTTGCTGTAGCACTGCTCACTGCAGTCCCTGTGCAGCGGCCTCCCGTCCTGAGCAGCTGCATGGCGTGGACTCCTACAGATCAAGTGCGCTCGATCAAGAGTGGGAGATGCTGGTAGGAGCTTAGTTCTGTTTATCTCATGGTGCATTTTAAAGAGCTCCTGGATCTGGAAACAGATCTTCTAAAGAGACTATTTGGACATCATTTTCTTGATTTCCATTTGCTATAATTTATCTTTCTGAATTAGGCCAGGGGAAATGTGGCTTGCTCTTTTTCGATAGTTAAAAATAGCTGTTGGTCTCCCTGTCAAATTCAGGAAGAAGTCTCAAAACACTTGGGTAAGGCTGTCTGTCCACTGCTGGGTGGAAACCTGGGTAATAATAACTTCTCTCAGACACAGATCTGCACATATTTCACGTGTAGGGGATGGTAATGAGCTAAACTGGGCCAATGTTGGTTGGCAAGATCTTAGTGGAAAACTCTTCCTGGGGGTCCATTTCTGTGCGTGTGAGCAGGTGAGCTAGAGGTGAGGCCTTAGCAGCAGGTGGTGTCACATGTTGGGGGCACAGGCTGGAGCCATCAGGATACTGTGTTCCACGGGGGGCAGGAGGGAGGGGGACATGTAGGTAACAGAAGTACAGATGGGTGAGAGGTTGAGCTTCATAGCTGAGGACACTGGCATGTGAAGTACTGGACGTGACGTTACTGTGTGGCCAGGCAGGTCTGGATTTGGGTGTGCACGTGTGGTGTATGCAGCCCTGTATACGGGAGGAAGAGAGTGGGAGAAAAGACGGTAGGTGGGGAGAAGGATGAGGCAGAGGCCAGGAGCAGCCCCGCCTGCCTGCCTCACCCGGGAGAAAGGTGAGCCCTGCTGTGACAACAGGGACCTGGGGCTGTCATACACCTGCCCCTTAGCCAGATCGACATGCCAGGCTGGGATCCACGGGGTCCACCTGCTTATTTGCTTCCCAGATACCCGAAGAAAGTAACACATGGCCTCAACCACAGGATCTGCCCGTGCTTTGTTCTGGGATATCTGACAATCAAATTCAATTGAGATAAAGTGTTTGCTTACCTCTGAAAGGGCCCCATTTATCATTCATTCCTGTGCTCTAACATTTGCTGAGCATCAACTCTGTCAGCACGGGGAGAAAACCAAAGAAAAAGCCATCATCTTTTCCCTCACAATCTCCCATTTTAACAGGAGAGATTGATCCTGAAACCTATGACCCCAGCCAAATGAATATGTGGAACAGAAGAATCAGCAAAAGTCCAAGGGCCTTCCAGGGTGCTGCAGAGGGGGCAGGTCAGCTCTGGCCAGGGCATGTGGCCTGAGCCTGAGGTCCTGCAGGGATCTGTAAGCAGTGAGTGTGGGGGTTCCTTTGAGGGTAGAGGTGGGAGGTGGAGAGAAAGGGAAAGGCCTGCTGCGGGGTCAGGCAGGCAGGTGCACAGAGCCTTGAAGGAGCCCTGAGTCACACCGTGCGGCAGGCGGAGATGTTGTGTGACTATCTGGAACCAGCTTCTAGGGTGTCTGGGGCAGTGAAGGAAAGTCGGGCATTATCCCTCAGATCAGACATTGCCAGCGCAGTCCATACCAGCGCCTATGGGGATGCAAGTGGTACTTGAGGGGAAAGAGCTTCCTGCAGTCAAAAGCACTTGAACAAAGCAGGGGTGAACCCATTCAGGCAGACTTTCCTCCTGGAGGACACCAAGCCCTGTGAGTGGTGGATGTGGGGTTTGTTTTCCTGGGGACTGCTCTCTGCAGTGCCGGCCTGGCGTCCACAGTCTGTGGAGAGCCTGGGGTGGCGATACCTTGTAGGACATGCCACTGAGGGCTGTAGGGAGCTACGAAGGTTCCCAGCAGCAGAGTGATCCAGCCCGATTCTAGAAGGATCACGTGCGATCACTAACAGATTCTAGAAGTATCTATCATGAAGATTCATAAGAGGAGACTGAAGTGGGCTCCTCCACGGCCTGACCCATGTTCCTGTCTCACCAACCTTCCCACGGCTCGCTCCGGGAGGAGACTTCTATCCCCCACAGGAACTTCTGAGGACGTTTATTTAAATGATTTTCATGGATAGTTCTGTCACCTCCCCTACTGGCAGATCTTTGGCCAGTAGACACGTCATCAGCCTGATCCGGGCCGCAGCAGAGGAGGGAGCAGGGGACTCTTCACACAGGGGCTTCAATCCATTTTTTAGAAAATAAATAGTGACCAATGCGATGCAAGGTAAAGGTACACGTGTGACAAGAGCTCAGGGGAGAAGGCACAGCTCTGAGTAGACTGCTTACCAAGGACGGCCTTAGGGAACAGCTGACACTTGAACTGGACTTGGCCGAAGGTAGGTTTGAGATGGAAGGAAAGGAGAGAGGCAAACGTCCAGAGCAACAGTTGTGGTTGCTGCTATGTATGGTGGTTCTGTACACTGAGGGATCTTTCGGAACTAGTACTATGAAGTCTGTGCCGTTTGTCATTTGTGGCCGTTGAAATCTCTACTTGGTTAGTTTGTCAGCTGATGATTGCACAGGGTTTTCCTCAAATGCCCGGAACCAATAAACCTCCAGTCTGTGTCAAGTACAGATAGATACAGATACAAGAGATACAGATCTCTTGCAAGTGGAGCTTCCCAGGGAACCAGCAGGAGTGTCTGGCCAGACAGTTCCCATAAGGAGCTCCATCCTCCTCCCTCTGGGGGCTCCTGGGGAACATGGGTTATTTTTTGAGGGTATTGAGGGGCAGAGGAGTGAGAGATGGGACTAGGGCGAAATACCACAGAACTTACTGCTATTACTAAGATTTGACTGTTTTTCTTAAATACATGCTTCCTGAGTTACTGCATGACTTTGGTTAATTTCTAGAGAAAGTTGATTCTGACCATTTTGACTAACGTTCTCTGCTTCTATGGAAAAGATCAATTTTTGGCAGTCTTTACTCCATCATTTATGCTGACTTCACTCCTTGACTTATTTTTAATCAGTCATCCAAATAATAGTCACATCTGTTTGTCAAAAAACCACAGTGCTCTAAAATACTATTTTTTGTGTTCATACACTGGTCTTGCCCTTTAACTAGCTTGTGGCTTTTGGCAAGTTACTTAACTTGCATGGGTATCAGCTTTTTAAAATGAATTGGGCATACTAATAATACTCATCTTTCAGGTTAGCTGTGACTCCGTAAAATGAGTTAATTATGTGGAGAGTTCTCAGAGTATGCTTAACACAGAATAAGTATTTGGGGAGACTCATCTATTGTTATGGTTACTCTGAATTTTCATTACAATACCGCATAGCCAACTTCTAAACTGAGGTTGATAGAATTATTTCCTAAAGTCACAGAGATAACGAACGATTGATTTAACCAAACTTGAAGAGTTGTAAGGATTAGAGATAAAATATGTAAAAATTTCAGCTTATCCTTAGAAGGTGGTCATTAAATGGAAACCACTCACATAAATTATGGTTCTAGTATTTTCTCCATTGGGGTGAACAGTACATAGCTCCTTGACTATGTTTATATGTTTTTAGATGGGCATGTGTGTTTGGATTTAAGTGTAGCTTGTAGCTGCATGAGGGTTTTGATGAAATCTTCCTTCTAATGTCTGGGTTTGGGCAAAGTTCAGAGACTCAGAAGCAAGGATTGGCCATGAAGGGCCTCTGGGCATGGTTGTGACTACATGGACGAGCAAAGATAGTGCAGGGTGAGGGCGCAGCACATTCTGGAACTTATCATCAGTTCTGAAGACCTTTGGAAGGGAAGGAGGCAAGTAAAAGGTCTTTCAAAGCACAGCAAATGAGGTAAAAAAGTTGATCAAGAGTGGCTGAAAATGGAACAGGTGGCCTCCATAAATACCAGCTGTGCATTATGGCCAATTTTATTGCCAGTTTATAATGTTGTCCATGGCTATTTTATAATGGTTTACTTTATTCCTGACATTGTTGTAAATCTTGCTATAAAATTGCTCAAATGCAGTAGAAAGGCTATGAAATAAAATGAGAAACTTCAAGGATCAGTCAATTGTAGCAGAATGGAAAGGATGCTGAGGATGCCCAGAGAGAAAATAAAGGAAAGCCACAGGGAAAAATTAGTGGCTGAATGTCTCATTATGTGCTGGATTTTGTCCTCTGAAGTCAATTTGCGAGCAAGAGAGGGTTGCATTTTTAGCATGAATCCACCAGGTGGCACCACTGAAAACATTTGTTAGAAGGCCCCTTCTCTTAGGTTCTTAGAATTTAGTAAGCCTGTTATTTTTAAAAGTGGAAACAATACTTGTTCATTTGTGGAGGGGAGGTTCATGAGTGCTTCTTATATTATCCTCTGTAATCCTGTATTTGTGTATATTGGTTGTAGTTTTCAACAATGAAAGACCCCTTTCCCAAGAGATACAATGTCAACTTGGCTAGTTTTTGTCAGGGGCATGAGCTCTGCCTCCCAGATTCAGGGATATCTTCTGATTAATATTAGTAAACTTTGTGTTTTCTTATCTTTTCTTAGCCTGGGACTATCTAAGCTTTATAGAGTGTTAAAGAGTCCCCTATTTTTCCCTTCCACCAGCCAGCCATTGGCCTTGCTCCCATCTGGTCCCTACACTTCTGAAGCCTGGGAAACCTGGAAAGGCTGGTGTGGGGAGGTCCCCATGAGTCTTAAAATTATGCAACAAAAACAGCACAGAATTGAAATTTTTCAGAATTGAAATCTGAGAAAAATGGGCCCCTGACCCCTTTTGCCTCTTTCTTACTAGCTCACTACTTAATTCAAGGGTTATTGCAGGGTGGAAGGAGATGATGTGTACGAAGCGGTCAATATGTGGCCTAGCACGTGGTGGCTCAATGCTCGTGGTGGTAGCTCAAACCAAAAAAAGGTTTTTTAAAAAAACTTATCTGTATTAGGTTAATATCTTTTTAGCGGAAGTCCAAATAAACTTCTTTTCTATCTCAGCTTTGTTTTTCACTAACTTTTTTAGGAATCAGAAAAAATGCAGGAAATTGGGAACTGAGATTTAGCATTCATCTTTGTTCTTGTTGCCAGAGGTGGGCCTTGCCTATTAGTGACAGGACAGGGTCGCGTTTTGACACTGAGTTTCTTTTTTTGTTTTTTTAAATAGTGTTCAGCATTCTCTGAGGTGAGACTGAAGACTTGCATGCGGGAAGCCTCAGTAAGCAGGCTCAGTTCCTGTTTCCCACCAGGAAGTGTAGGAGCAGCCTTCAGGTACAGCTCATCTGAGGGCAAAACACTCTGCAGGCATCAAGTGAAAACTGCAACAGGGCACCTGGAGTGGTTGTAATTTTCACCGTCCATTTATCTATAATCTGTAAGCAAGATTGATGGATGCAAGGGGGAGGTGAGGGGAGAAAGCAGCGCCTCTGAACAGTAATACACAGAAAGTTACATGTCACCTTAGTGGGACTCAGTGCAGGGATAGTACCTGGAGACGTGCTAATAATCAGCTCCTTGCACAGCTTGCCACAGGAACCTCAAGTTCAACTTCCACTTTAGAGTTTCCCTGCTGAGCCATCTTTAGGACACAGGGTCCTGAAAACAAAAGCAAATAGTCTGGAAGTCAGAGAGCACAGGTAGGGCAGGGGTAACGTGTCTGGGTCCTCTCTGGCTGCAGCATACTGGGTCCTTGAGGGCTAATTTGCAATTTCAAATGCTTTCTGGGTCCCAGCTAGCAGCATTTAATACTTATGGTAGTCCAAGGTCAGGAAGATAGAGTGGTGACTACTCAACAGAAATGGAATTTGCTCAAATGGAAAGATAAAAGCTGTCCTGGTTGAAGAAAACTAAGTGCAGGGCCCAGGCTTCATTTTCCATCTTTTGTGTGAATTCTACATGGGATCACTTACAGCGTTCTAGAAACACTGCTCTCATCTCTTCTCTCTCATGTCATCCTCCCAATTCCACAGGGAAATCTCTGTTTCACTTGAGAAATTCTTTTCTCATGGGAAGCAGGTGGGATTCCTAGGCTCTCCTTAGCTGTTTATAAGCACAGGAACCTGATGCCTCTGGAACCCTGGCTAGACCTGGGCTGCGAGGCTGCAGAAGTAGAGAGAGGATTGTCCACTGGGCCCCTGCCCAAGGCCTTTCTAATGGGCCCTGTTAGCTGTGTGTATGTGTGTGTGTGTGTGTGTATGTGTTTGGTGTGTGTGTTTGATGTGTGTGTGTGTGTATGTGTTTGGTGTGTGTGTGTGTGTGTGGGGGGGTGTCTTATCCACTACTTGCCCAACATGAGGCAAGATAGCAGTGTCTAGGCCATTTGGCAAACTGAAGATTTTCATGTTCAAGGTCAGTACTGGTTGTGTGAGGCCTTGATCTTGTGAAATTAAAGGATCCTCTTTAAGAATAAGAATATAAATTACATATTAATAAAACTAGATAGAAAGAATACATAGAAAACAAATCACATACTACGAAATTGTAAATTTGACAAAAACAATAACCATCACAAAATGACACAAGTAAATTTTTTTTGTTTTTTGGCTACATCTTTTTGATGGCAATTTTTGATATTTTTTATAAGAAAAATCACAAGATAATTTAGTCTTTACTCTGTCACAGTTAATTAAACATTTTTCAATGTTATTCATAGTCTGAGAAGTTTTTGGGGGGCTTCCCAGCCTACTACTCTTAGGACACAGATAAAAATCACTGGCAATGTCAGGTCAATGCCAAATTTTGGAATACCTCTATCAAGTTACTTTTAGATATCATATAGGAATTGTGAGATTTGGAAAAATATTCCACAGACTATTTTCTGTATATTCTTTTTCTCTTCTACTAATCACATGCTTCTGGTGAGGGGGACAGTAGCACATGACCGTATCAGGACGTGTCCTCCAGCCCCGCCTCTTGGAGTCACAATGCTGAGTGAGCTCCATGGTTGGGGGTGGAACTATTCCTGGAAACCATTCCTTCACCAGGACATTCACGAATGACTCATCTCTATAAGGAAGTCACTTTGGACCACATGCACATATTCTACTGAAGTCAAACTAAATGTATCCCTAACTCAACTTGCCCCTAGCTAGACTCCAAAAGTCTCATGGCCACTCTCCTGCTACCTGCCATGAAGGACAGCATGATGAAGGGGACCCCAGTGTGAAAAGTTAAAATAGCTCCCTTTTGAAAATTGGACCAAAACATATGATCATAGGAACACACTGCTGGGACCCCTCCCAGGTTGCAGAAAGGGAATTTGTCATGCAAGTGAGATGCCCTGGAGCTTCAGTTTCCTTAGCCTCTTAGCTCAGGGAAGGCCAGATACTGCTCAGCAACTCACTCAAAGGGAGCAAAGAAACAGTCAATGATTTGAGCTGGTTTATGTGTTTTTTTTCTCTGTATTTTCCCTTCATATGATACAAAAGTGAACTTATATTATGTTTTAGCATAGAGATGAAGAGAATCTATTTCCAACAAGCCCTGGGGCATCATATAATCAATATTTGTTAATTAAACTGGATGAATAATTAGAAAGCAAGTAAAAGGAGATGCTTGATTGGGAGGGGCCCTTGGAGACACTGGTCACCCATTTGACAGATAGAAAAGCCAGGAAGAGAATGACTGACTGAAGGTGATGGTGAATGACAGAGATGAGGCCCATGGCTGAGGCACACTAGCGCACTCTGCCTTCGCACAACCGTAAGCAGTTAAACTGCATCATCAGTCATTGTGAGTTCATGTGTGGAATGAGATAGATGCCCATGTCCAGAAGCACTAGGAATGTCCACATAGAAGGTTGACACCGAAGGTTATTGTAAAATGTTGTGCTGAATACTTCATATACACCTGTCTGTTATTGCAATTTTCTGCAGTCAGCGAGACATGTGTCCTGGGCTGAACCATAGTACTGTCCTGCCAGGAAGGCCATGATCGCACCTGGCAAAGGTCTGCTCTGCACGGGCTGGGCTGAGAATGGGCCACGTGGTCTGTGAATCGAAAGGCTGGGCTGGTGGGTGGAAGAGTCATGGGGAACCCAGGCCAGGAAAGGGGACGGAGGCACTGTTCTGACCAGCTGCTCTGCAGGCGGAACCAAGGCCAGGCTGTAGAGTGCATCATCCTGATGGGAAAGGCTCAGGCTGAAAAGGAAGGACAGGCTTTGTGTCCACAGGACCCCAGAGGGCAGAGGCACTGTGGAGAGTTGATCAGTTGGAAAGAACAGCTGGCAGCATCCCATGGGCAGGACTGTCCACAGCAGGGAGGAAAAGACAGCAATTGGCAGTGAGATGGTGTAAAGACAGGAGTGGCCCAGCAGGAGGGCAGCGGAGGGGAGTGGAGCCTCTGTGGGGGCAGACCACTTGCCTCCCATCCTGTCTCCAGCACGTGGTACCCACCTGACCCTGCACGAGGGACCCACGTGGCCTCTCTGAGCCTCTGTGTCTTGGTCTTTCAAATGTGTAAAAATAAAAACTACTCATGTTAGCCGGGCCACACTGACTTTGTTAAGTGCTTTTACAGCAAAGAGCCTTTTGTTATTTGTTTTTTATTGCCTGCCTCCATCATGATTGTTAGGATTCTTACCAATCAGTCTCTGAGGCTATGCACTGGGAGGGATGGCATGGCCCGTGGGCCCTGCCCGCCCATTCTCTTCCTCCAGTCCAGGGGCACAGGGACTGCAGGATTTTGCAGCCCACTCCCGCAAAACACCTACAGGGCATCCAGCCAAGGGGAGGCCTTTGGGAACCTCCCTTTCCTAACAGGGGCTGGACCTTTGGGCTCAGGAAATTCTTATCACCCTGTAATTCTGGGGAGGCTGGTGAGGGCAAAGGATTGATAGGGCAGAAGGAAGCGTGTGCCAGCTGAGTGGCCGTCAGGCGCTACTGATTCTGGGAAGGGCGTTATATGTGTGACCTTGCTTAGTAAAGCTCTAATTAGGCATTCTTATGTGCAGTACAAACAAGAAAATGGACATGATGAGAAGCACTTTGCCCACGTGCAGACCTGGTGACTACGGGATGAGCATCCATGTGACTCGGCAGCCCTCGCTCACTCCACTACTGGAGGTGGGTGAAAGGCTGCTTATTCCATTCCAAGCTCATTTTTGCACAGAATAATCACTCACTCAGGTACACGTGATAGAAAATTAGGTGCGATTTTAAGTAAACTGAATCTATCAACTGCTTTGGGTAGAATTAATGTCCTTATGCTATTGAGAATTAGTTACCTTGAGTCAGAAACATCTGTGAGGATAAGCTCAATCTTACGGGTTGAGCTTATTTTCTTCACTACCTTTATTGAAAATTTCTTGACTACCTTTCATTGAAAATATCTTGAGTACTTTTAATTGAAAATATTCATTTTCAGCTGAGCATAGTGGCTCACACCTGTAATCCTAGAAGTCGGGGAGGTCAAGGTGGGAGGATTGCTTGAGGTCAGGAGTTGGAGACTAGCCTGAGCAAGAGTGAGACCCCCCTCTTCTCTACTAAAAATAGAACAATTAGCTGCGGATGGTGGCAGGCATCTCTAGGTCCAGCTACTTGAGGGGCTGAGGACAGAGTTAAGACTGTGTCTCCAAAAAAAAAAAAATTTCATTTTCAAGAAAATGAAAGTTAAGACAACCATAAGATACTTTTAAAATGTCCTTTGATTTATAAAAATTAAGGAATTTGGGAAGAGTAGGCATTTGTATTCAAAAATATTAAGAACAAAGAGAACAAATACACTGGTATGAGTGTGGATGGATGAAGTACTGTGAAAAACATTATCTTTTAAAATGGAACATAAGTAAATCCGATGACCCATTGATTCTCTGAAGACACTAAAGAAACTCTTACCAGTGGGTACTGAGAATGTTTTCACAGCCTTTGTCGTAGTCAAAATGAAAACAGCCTAAAGGTCCATACATAGGGAAGTGGATACATAAAAGTTGAGTATATTCACCTAGTGGATATTATACAACTCTGGAAATCAATGATCCAAAGCTGCCACCAACATGGAATGATGAGCAACAATGAGTCCCAGAAGTTCAGGGTCGGTGATGTAAGATGATACCATTTTTATCAAGGTACAAACCTAGCAAAGCCAAATGGAATATTGTTTAGGAATAAACATGGATCTGAAAAAAAGTCTTTAAAAAATAAAAAACAGGTCTTGATTACACAGAGATGTACAATCACGCGTCACGCAGACTCTATCTCCTGAGCTCTGGAGATCCAGACCAGACTGAGCAAGAGCAAAAATGTCTCTACTAAAAACAGAAAACTAAACCGGACATTGTGGGGGGCACCTGTAGTCCCAGCTCCCTGGGAGGGTGAGGCAGGAGGATTGTTTGAGCCCAGGAGTTTGAGGTTGCTGGGAATTATGATGCAATGGCATTCAACCCCATGGCGACTAAGAATCTGTCACAAAAAAAAAGGAAGGAAAATAATAATAACAATAAAGCTGGGAATAGTGGTTTTCTTTAAGGCACAGGCAGAGGGGTGCAGCAGTGGGACCCACAGGTGTTTCACTTATCTCGGTCATGGTCTTTTTCTGAAGTTGGGTGGTACACTTGGGGTTTTACGATGCAGCTTCATAACTGTGACATACATTATATCTGTTTTATTGTCTCTGACAAGTATTTCATAAATTAAACAACCTCGTCCTCCAGGCCGCCCCATCCCTGACACATGATGACACTTTTCATAAATGTCAACCAAATTAGAAAAAGTTAAATCCTGAAAAGCCTTTTGGAGGAGGGAGTCCCATGTGTGTCTTGGCTCTTCCTGGGCTGCACACGAGCAGTGGCATGTAGGTAGGAAATGAGAGATTTGGGGGGCTAGAAAGGATCACCCTTCCCTGATCCCTGTTTCAGGGCTCTGCCTTACATGGTCCTTATCCCTGAGCCCCGGAGCCCCTTCTTAGTTTTCTCCAGAATGTTCTCTAAGGGCCTGCAGGCATTAGAAAGCAGTTGCTGGGTGGTGTTGCATAGGTCCCGGGGGTGGGGTCCTGTCACCTCTGTTTCAGACTCAAATGCACAGCTCCTGTTTGCAGGTCCTTTTACCCATCTGTGCAGGATGTCTTTAGGCCCTGAGCTCTCTGGTGGGGTTGGCGGGGAGGAGAACCCCACCCCCAAACTTGGTGCCTGTGTTTCTGTCCAAGGTTCCAGGCCTTTGCTGGGCTGGGTTGCACCCATCATCCATCTCCCAGATTCCAAAATTGTATTGCCCTCTCTTCTCCACTACTGCTTCTTCTTTTCTTCTTTTTGTCCTTGACATTTTTTTTTTTTAATTTCTTTTCGGTCATTTCAGTGTTATTTTAGGAAGTTAGTCTTCTGGCTTCAAATTCACCTTCCCCAGAAGCTCGGGGTAATTTGCTTTATTGAAATCTGCCTGTTGTGGTTACCATGGTTGTCCAGCAGGCTTCAGAGGGGAATAGAACACAGGCCCCTTGGCCTAGTCTGGCAGGCACAACCCCTCCCTTGGCTGTTTCTTGGAAGACCACTGTGTTCTGAGGAAGTCTTTTTGAAATAGCCATGACATTGCAATTTTCATCACCATCACCAGCTTCCTTTTTATTTTTCAACTCGAAGATGTTAATAATCAGTGTAAAACTTGCTCTCTGATTTCACAGCCCCGAGACAGCTCTAGCACGCTTATCAGAGGAATTACTTTTTGTACTTTATGTACTAATTTATCTGTTTCAGGGTAGAATGAATTCATTTAATCTGTCTCATAAGATTGAATAATTTTATTCTTTTACATTACGAGGGTTGACACCTGGCTGCTCACGACAACGGCACCTAGCCGAGCGGAACTTCAGCTTGTGCCTGCCACCTCCTCAGGTACCAGCCATATGGACTCAACCTTGTAGGCTCATAGACAATTGCAGAACTCCAGTTAATTTGGAACATGTCATGCATGTAACCTGCTCATTCATTTCCTAACCCCAAGCAATCAAGACAGATGTAGCCATGAGCATGTTATTTCAGCTGTCAGAGTAATGAAAGCAATAGTCAAGAAAGACTAGTAAGTCAGGATTACCGGAGATGAAGCAGCTTAGCAGGGTGTCTTGAATAGGTTTGTGTTTTCTCAAGCTCCTATTTTAAAATTGAACGTCATTCAAATGGACTGTTTTTGTAATATATTATGAACATACTGAAAAGTCAAAGTAGAAATGCCCATTATTAGCGTAACTGTCGATGCAACAGACAAGGTTATAGACGTGTCCCTGTCATATCCTGTTTAGGTTCTACATCTGCTCGAATGGTATTTTCTCAGTGACTGACTTTAATCAAATTCTTCCATCTCCTCTGGCCTCGGTGAAACTTCTTCATAACTGGATTGGAAAGAGAAGCATCTAATTAAGATCACATTTATACTTGGAATCTCTCTGCCCACTGGGGAAAGATAATATTGTCACTTAGCATTTGGGGGGGGGATAATGATATTAAGTGCTGTTTCCCAGTTATAGGTAACATAGTCAAACCGGGGCCCCATCTGAATTTGTAGAGGCTTTTGCATCTTTGAAGAGAGATGGCCAAGCATGCTCCCGGAGAGTCAATGGCACAGTATCTGAGTTTTTTCATTATCTTTCCCTTTCTTTTCAGAAAACTGAGTTTAGATAGTCAGTCATGATGCCCACAGTAAATATGAGACACTGGACTTATTGAGGAATTGTTTACATCCCGTAAAATTATCTCCTTTTTGGTGTTCATTTTTGTGCTTTTCAGCAAATGTATACAGCATCCCAAAAATTCCTTCTTGTCACTTATGGTCATTTACCTTCTTCCTTCCTGAGCCCTTGGTTACCACTGATCCACTTTGCTCTGGCTTTGCCTTTTCCAGAATGCTGTAAATGGCCCCGGCAGGAGAAGCCTTTCCTTTCTGGCAGCTTTTACTTAGAATGGGTCCGAGATTCATTCACATTGTTTCCGTGTCATTAGTTCTTTTCTGTTTCTTTTTCTTAAAGTGATGTTTTAATCATGACTATATGCCAAGTTTCTTTGGTCAATCACCGGTTGAGAGACATTTGAATTGCTTCTTATTTATGGCAATTTCGAATCAAGCTTCTGTGAACCTTCACATATAGGCCTGTGTGTGGCTGGATGTTTTCACTTCTCAAGATGTGGTATAATACCGCAGTGTGGGATTGCTGGGTTATATGGCAGGTGGCGATTTACTTTTATAAAAAAAAAAAAACAACTAAGATATATACCAGTAGTTTTCATTGATGTGAAAAATTTGAGTGATAATGTTTTTGCAGTTGTATAGGAGAATGTCTTGTTCTAAGATGACACATACTTAAGTATTTAGGGGTAAAGTCTTCATGACTACAGCTTATTTTCGTCAAAAATATTTGTGTGTGCATTTATACTTATATATGTAGAGCTTTTTTTTTTTTTTTTTTTGGGCACAGAGTCTCACTGTGTTGCCCTCAGTAGAGTGCTGTGGCATCACAGCTCACAGCAGCCTCAAACTCTTGGGCTTAAGCGATTCTCTTGCCTCGGCCTGTCAAATAGCTGGGACTACAGGCGCCCACCCAACGCCCAGCTATTTTTTTTGTTGCAGTTGTCACTGTGGTTTACCTGGTCCAGACTGGGTTTGAACCCTCCAGCCTCAGTGTTTGTGGCCAGCGCCATAACCACTGTGTTATGGGTGCCGAGCGGAGATATTGGGATATTGTTTTTTAAAGAGAGCATAATAAAGCAGATGGGGCAAAATGGTAAAAAAGAAAAAAAAAACCATCAAGTTGTTTTCTAAAGTAGTGGCTCCATTTTGTTTTCTTAGTAGGACTAAGTACTATCTAGGAGAGTTCCAGTTGGCCCAGGTATTCACCGGTTATAAATGTTCTCATTTAGAAAAACCAGCCATTCTAATGGTGTATCATGGTATCTTATTGTGGTTTTAATTTGTATTTCCTTCATGATATTGAGTATCTATTTTATGTGTGTTTGCTATCTATAGCTCTTCTTTGGAGAGTCTGTTCATACTGCATTTTTTTTTTTTTTGGCCATTTAAAAATGGGTTTTGCTGTATTTTCCTATTATTGACTGTTGAAAGGCTTTTACATATTTTGGATCAGAGTCTTTCATCACATATGTGCTTTGCTAATATTTTCTCTGAGTCTATGCCTTGTTGAATGTATTTTTAAGATTATTTTAATGGGGCTTCAGAATTAGATTTAATTCGATTTTTGAAAAGAGAGTAATAAATAAAATTTCCTTTACATTTGAATCTCATGGTGACTGCAGATTCAGACTGCCCCTCAGGAAAAACGCAAATGTTCTGTGGAACTTGTTTTCTGCACGTGACTCTTTAGGAAATGCTTATGAGGACTGATTTTGTACTTTACTCCTGCTTTTTACCTTCTTTCCTTCCTACCATAAACAAGTTGATAAAAGGGTTTGCTCCAGTAACTGAATTAAATATGGTCTCTAATAGAGTAGCTTGTCAGCATCCTGACAAACATCTGGACAAAAGGAAAAACTTTGACTTCCCTTTATTTCACAATTTGAAATACCTAGATATTTGACCTCACACACCGCCAGATTTTCTCTTATTCATTTTTTTGCTGTTTTGAAAATTTTGAGAGCACCACATCCAAGTTTTGTGATAATAAATTATCACATTAATGGAGCTTTTAAAACAATTTTAGAATTATTTCATGGCTTAGAAAAATTCCTATGATGTTGATAAGCAAAAGGCAAACAGAATGTCCCATACATACAACTGAACTTCATTACATGCCACGGTTATGTTCTCTAAACATAGGAAACTTAAACATAATTATTCAAAGGTCATTGTCCTCCTACCCACCCATCATGGGAACACTTGAGGAGGCTCCCTGTGATTAGGGTACACTAAATTCTGTTGGTGCTATGCTCAGTTTCCAAGCTGGCGTAGCACGTTGTGGTGGTGGTGGTGGGGAGGGTGTGTTCTCTCTGTTGCCAGCCAGCTTGCCCATTGGATTCTGCCTGGAGCTCAGCTGCAGCTTCACAGGGCCCTTCCCTGTATGTCTACCAGCTCCCCAGCCTCTTTTCAGGACAGCAACTCAAAACCACAGGTGTCTTCCAGCTTGGACAATCTCTCTTCCTAAGGGCCTGCTGCTCCAAACCCTAGAGTCCCATTTCACTTCTTGGGCCAATTAATTTTTTAAATAGAAAAATATTTGATCCTGGCCTTAAACATTAGGTCTACAACACCAAAGCCTAGGATGGGGGCAGACCACTCTTTTATTTGACCCTTCTACAACCACAAAAATGTACCCTGCTAAATAAATTATCTCATCCTTCCTCTGCACAGTAGGTAAGGGAGTGCTCAAGTCCAAAGAAGTTTGCGAAAGGAGTGAATTTACGTCCTTTGTGACTTCTCAGAGCCTTTGCAATGCTTTATGCACTATGAATCTCCAGGAAGGGGTTGGACCTGGGAGTGAATCTCAAATGAATGGAGCCACAGAACCTTTTAGAAATAGGGCATCTCTTGGGGTTGGTGTTTGTTTGGATGCACTTGGGTACCCAAGCCATGAGATGGCTTCTGAGGGTCTGATGGTAGCTGGTGACTAGTTTCCTCCCCTTGAACATAGCTCTTTAGCTGAAGATTAAGTAATGTACCTCAGGTAAAGAGAAATGGTATCTTTGGCATGTCCTGCTGGTTGTCATTCAGGAAGCTTGGGACAGCCCATGATTTTAGGCTCCAGGTGAAACTTACAAAGAGTGAGACTTAGGGACAGGCCTAGAGCTCAGGGCTACAGGGAAAGGAAGATTTGGTACGTTCATGATACTGGCTTCCAATCACCAGCCTCTGTGACATTACATTTTGCCCTTTAGGGCTATTGAAAATTTAGACACTCTCCATGTAAGACCATAGATGCAATGCAGTGCTTGTCTCCATACAGAGCCCTTCCGTGACCAAAGTGCTGACCAGAGGTGCTGCCCTTCACAGGGAATGCCTGAGGGCAGGGCTCCTGGGCAGTTTCAGGCAGAAACTGTAATCTGTAGCTGAGAAATGAAAGGCATTGGGTGGGTCAGGGAAATCCACATCTTCACATCAGCCATACCCAAAGCAGATGGCATGTTTTCCAAGAAGACACTTCATTTAGGTAACTCACAGATCTCAGGGTCAGGTTGAAGAGCAAAGAAGTGTGATGCCCCATGGGTGCTCCCCCAGCATCTCCAGAATTATTAGGGTATCAGTCATCTGGGTGCAGCAGGCTCTACAAGGACAGAGACCCAAACCTACTTTTCATTCCACAGCTGGGTTGCAATGCATTGTACCATCCTCTAGGGCAGTGGTTCTCAACCTTCCTAATGCTGCAAACCTTTAACACAGGTTGAGAACTGATGCTCTAGGGATTTTGAGGTGCACTGGAGCTGATGCATAGACATCCCTTGGTCAAGTTGGGCGTCTTTAAGATGTAGAATGCAATGAATCCCATTCCTTTCCTATCAACCACCTGTTCCCCTCACTTTGGATTCAACAACTTTTCTTTCATGGGTTATTTCGCCCTAAGACATGAGACAATGAATGTAATTTTGATCATTTGAAGAGTGTGAGTAATGCTTGCTACTTACCCTGGGCTGTATCTGCTCTACTTTATTTCCTATTATGCTGAATGAAACAGTTGGATTACAGCTGTCATCTTGCGCTTCCCCTGCAGGTTCTGAGGCAGTTTCTGCTGCATGCTCTACCTACAGATTATTTGGAGAGATTAAAATTAACTTCTCATGGCCTTGTTTGTAAAACAAAACTTAGCATATGTTGGATAAAAAGAAAATCCAAGAAAAGATTCAGCTGACTGGGAAGTCTGACCTCTCACCAATGCATATTTTTGTGTATTGCCCATCCTCAAAGCTCCATGCTGTCCAGACCTTAAACATATTTACTAGGAATAGATTTTCCCAAACTAGCATCTGGACTTTCATCTTCCTTCATGGAACACCCCACTTAACATATTGTGTCATCTTGTCTATTTGGGGGATCTAACAAGCCTAGAAAAGGCATAGGTTTGTGTCCTGTCCAAGAGTTCTGAGGAGCCTTGGGGAAGAGGTTTGGTATTGGGTGAGCTGTACACACAGGTCTGGACCTGATGCCAGAAGACCCGAGTGTGGGGTTCAATTCTTCCACTGTCTGGCTAATGACTTTGGTACATCACATCACTTCTTCAGACTTCCAAGATTTTCCTCTTAAAGGTGGATGCCATAGCACTGTTGTGAGCATTAAAATATTATTCATGAAAATGGACACAGCATAACAGCTGCCCTGGGATGAACACTGAATGAATGATATCTGGTAACCTATTTATATAACTCCCTGAGCCTCATTTTTTTTTGATGTATTAATTGGAAGTAATTATTTTAACTCCAAAACTTATCAGAGACATTATTAGAATCTTCCTAAAAAACAAAAAATAGAAAAAAATACCCCTCCCAAGCAGTGATGCTTGGACTGCCAGTCCAAGCATCACTGGCATTCTATGTGACTCTTAATTTCTGGGATCCCCAGAGCAGACCTGTTAGCCCACAGCTCTTTGTCCTAACAGGTGCCCCACTGCTCCTGTTTTGTGTTGTTCAAGTGTGTTGGTGTCTTTCAAAGTCCATCTTTCTGAATTCCTCTTGGTGGTTGTTAAAAGATAAGTCAAAGTGCACTAAAATTTTAAAGGATTTTTTTAAAGCAGACTGATTCATAAATTGGGCAGCTCCAGACTACATGCAGTTGGATGGTTCTACCAAAAGTAAATGAGGAGATATATCCTACTTAGTAAAGTATCTCAAGAATGGAAGAATAAAATATCCCATGTATTCAGTACTATTATGAAACCAATTTGCAATCACTCACACTTTCATATGAAGAATAGATCACAACTATGGCCCAAGATGAAGGAGGGAAGAGGGAAGGATGGGAGGGGAGGGGGGAGATCAGATTGAGGGAGGGTGAATGGTGGGATCACACCTATGGTGCATAATTCAAGGGTACATGTCAGATCTATTAGTATACAGTATAAATGTCTTAACACAACAACTAAGTAACGAGATGAGGTATATATTAACCAGTGTTATGTAAGTGTTCCCAATTTTATATGAAATCAGCACATTATACCCCATAAATGCATTAACGTATAAATGATCTATGTGTTTATGATTTAATAACAACAACAACAAAAAAAAAAACAATAACAAAAGTAAATGTGGAGAAGGCTTTGACAGGGGTGAACGTGGAAGAAAGGCAAACCAAATAGTTGTTTGGTTAAAGTGGAGCCATAACCTTATTCGAATCATTCCAGTGAAAAGTCCCTAGTTAGAGGTTGGTTGGAAGTTTCTGACTAGTAAGCTTAGGGTTAGTTTTACTGTTTACACTGAGATGGGTTCTGGTTTGCTTATGTAGGGACCCAGTCTAATGGCCTCCCAATCAATTATTGTTACATGGCCAAGAGGCAGTTGGCTACATGGTCTGCATGTTGAGAGAGTTGTAAGAGACAAAGACCCCTCTGGTTTGTGGCTCCCAGGGACTCCTTTTCAAGTCAAAGAAGTAAAGAAGGAAGAAAACCACTGAATCCACACGTAACGGTATAAATAAACTGTTCTTCATTGAGCCTTGGTGTGGTCTCCATGTATAGAGATGCTCATTCTCTTTTCTTTGCTGCTCTGTGATTTTCAGACCTTGGGCAGAAAGTGAGATGGGGTGGGGCCTTCAGCACCCTGTGGGCCTCAGGAAGTTGTTTGGGAAGCTATGGGGTGTGAAGTGAATGTGTGAACACACCTGGCTTCTCCCCTAGTCATATCATTCAGGGAAGGGGGGTTTGAAAAGACTATCGTTACATGCTACTGGCTGTGAGTCTTGAGAAAATTACTCTTTGAGCCTTAGTTCCCATATTGAAATGGGGCTAGCCACATCTACTCAGTGTTCATGTTGGGGAATTAATTCTGAAAATGTGTACTGATGAGGTTAAAATCCATTTACTAAACTCCACTGTGAGGGCTCCATTAACATGATTGGTTCATCAACCTCTGCATCATACCCATAGGCAGGTGATGCTAGCAAATTAGTTTCTACCTCTCTGTTTGCCTGGGTGAAATCCAGAGATACTGGTGGGTCATCAGAGCCAGGCTGGGAGAGCCAGCCCTTGGAAAGGAAGCTGCCGGTAGCTGAGGAGTCACCAGGGAGAACAAAGCTTCAGAATGCTGTTCAGTCACATAGCAGGGTCTGAGGTCCAGAGCAGCTTCTCTTAGAGGGGTGTTCTGGGTACCTGGGGGAAGCCACCTTCCACAACTGCATAATTGGGCAAATTTGCATGTAAGTAGCTTTAGCCAAGTTCTTCTGTGCCTTGTACCTATATTCTCATCTCAATCTACAGAGAAAGAGAGGCGTCCCAGTGCCCGCAAAATGGTTCTGTACACTATGAAATCAAATTATAGGCAATATCAGAAAGTGACATGAAACAGAAGAACATGAGAAATTAAGGTGCAGGGTATCGGTTTTGTCTGACTAAATTAGAGGTAAGCAATCCCTGCTTCTCTCTTAGACCCCGTGCTTGAAATAAAACGAATGCTTGCTGGGGTGTGTGGTTTCTTGTCGGCACACTCTGATGTGTGAGGTATGGGAGGCCAGAGGGTGAGCATTAGAATGGAAATAATAATTATTTTTTATAGCAATGTCTTCTTGAGCTTCAAAGAAAGAGGCCTCTCTCCTTGCACATGCAAACATCAATTTGGGAGCTGAGGAAGGTAATTTTCACATGCAAATGCATGTGAGTTGAAATGAGCAGAGGCCGTGAGTAGATTGTTAAAGAGACGCCATCCCTCTTCTCCTCCAATACAAAGGAGCAGGGTCTTAGAGAAGCAGCTATTTCTTGAAGGTGGAAAGGTAGAAACCTAGTGAATTTTTTCATTTGTGTCCCTTGAGCACATCTCTGCATCCGTGGAGCTCTCCAAGAAGTAATGGTTCACCTTGTAGAAAAGGGTAACTGTTTCTTTGTAAAGGTCTCTGCGGTGGAACATGCAAGTGGGAATCTGATTCGGCTGATTTGGCTACAGTTTCTGCTCTTCTGCCCACTGGCCAGGAGACCTTAGAGCAATCATGTATTTTCTGAGAATCTGACTTTCCTCATCACAGGATGCTGTCAAGTTCAAGGCAATTAGCTGTGAAGTCCCTCATGGTATGAATCACAGGCCACAAATCTAGGGAGAAGTAACAAATACCAGTGCATTTTCTCAAATAACAATTTCTATGTTAATCTCCCTTCCAAACAACCATCCTTTTTAGGGCCACCCTTTCCAAAATGCCCCAAGGACTCTGGAATCATCAGGTAACCTAGAGCTGTCTGCTCTCTAATACTACAAAGTGCTGGCCCAGGACTTAATATTTCAGGACATGCTTGGAACACAGAGACTTTCCCAAGCATCCTGGGTCCCTGTGTGCCCAGACAAACCTTGAGTCACCCTTCTTCTTGCCCACACATTCAGGGAACCAAGGGGGTGGTGCTTCTCACCCCCACTCCCTGCCCTTGCCCCTACCCCTTCTCTTTCTGGACAAGCTTCATGGAAATCCACTAAAAAAGTGGACTCCACTAAAAAAGTGAACTCAAGGTCAAGATACTGCTATTTCTTTTCTTTTGTTGTTGTTGTTGAGACAGAGTCTCAAGCTGTCACCCTCGATAGAGTGCTGTGGCATCACAGCTCATAGCAACCTCCAATTCCTGGGCTCAAGCGAGTCTCCTGCCTCCACCTCCTAAGTAGCTGGGACTACAGGTACCTGCCACAACGCCTGGCCATTTTTTGGTTGCAGCTGTCATTGATGTTTGGTGGGCCCGGGCTTCGAACCTGCCAGCTCAGGTGTACGTGGCTGGCGCCTTAGCCCGTTGAGCCACAGGCGCCGAGCCAGATACTGCTGTTTCTGAATCTCTCCCATTTTTCCTGGGGAACACCATAAAAGGCTTTGCCTTTTCCTTGTCCATTTCCTCCCTGGGGGCTGTGCGCACAGACTGGTTATCTTCTGGACTAAGGAAGGGACAGGAGAGGCCAGAAGAAATTAACACCTACCATAACTGGGCAGACTCACTACACCGTAAGGATAAGGGCTCCTGCCCCTTTTTCACACCCAGTTTAGGAGTTCAAAGCTACCTTCCCCCACCTCTTTGTTTTGCTGACTCTGTAAAGAAGCATTAACTAATCAATCACTTGAAGAGTTTGTCTTTGACCCTCTGAAACCCCTACTATGGGAGACAGCAACTTTGCATCTTTAAAAGTTTTAGCATTGCCATTTTGTTTGGATTAATGCAGAAATAATTTTAAATGCTCACTCCAAGAAGATATTATGCTAATTTTAGGAAAGGCTATTGAGAAATACATCCCTGCAACATTTCCCACATTTTGTATGGTTTGGGCTGTGATTAGCCTAAAAATAGCCAAGAGGATTTCTAGAATGTTGAAAACTCTAACCACAGCAAAAAAAAAACCCATAAATTGGATGACAGAAACTTTGTCTAACCTATCCTTGGGGCCAGATGGGTATCTTTAATTTTCTGCCTCTGCTATCCATGACCACCGAAGTGATTACCAAGGGGCATGAGAAGCTATTTTTCCCTTGTTTTAGAGAAATAAACAGTTGATTCCCTTTCCCCTCCAAAGTTCTCCCAACCCAAAATTCTCCCCAGTAACATGTAAGGCTGGTCATAGTCAGGCTGTTGCTTGGTTTAGCTGCTTAGAATTTGGTACTAGGAATTCAGTTCACTGTGGTCTGACCTCATAGAAGTTGCTGAGGTTAGCACAGAAGGTTTGTTCTGATCACAAACATGTCTGGGGGTGAAGAGACCTCTCAGGGTATTATTTAAAGATGATAAGATTCTGTCTAGACAAAAGGTCACCTGGCTTCTAGTTATAACCCCAGCAATACCCAGCTACATAATTGAGATAAACCTTCAGTCTCTCTAGCTCATTTCTTCATATATAAGACAAAGGGAGCTCATATTGATATTAAAAGCTCAAGTCTCCCTTTAAATGATTTTCCAGTCAAAAGAACATGATATGGGGAAAGAAAAAGTACATGCACTTTTCTTATTCCTTCATTAAATAAATACTCTACATATATAGGGTGCTATATATAAAACAAAAATAAGATGACTCTGAAAAGTGGAGAAAAAAGTAGACCAGCTAAGGACTTCAACATCTGAGGAATGACTCGGTGGTGAGAGTTCTCTGTATTTTCTTCTTTCCTTCTATCCTTTAACTGGAACTAAAGATACCAGTAACTCAGAAATGCCAATGGAGGTAGATAAAAAGAAAAGCCCAAGAAAAGCCTTCTCTCTCAGACAAAAGACCAGGAACAGGGCAGACTAGTAAGACAGAAACTTTCAGACAATAACCACTCTATTCCACACAAACACCACAGAAAAAACTATGGCTTCACTCCTAATCACATGAGCAGAGGCTAGGTGTATTTTTCAGTGTTGTAGTATTCACTTGATTATTCTTTAAGTCTTCTGTTTCTTTTCTAAGACTTCTTATTTTGCTTTTCATTTATTCCAAAATTATGGTTGCTTAAAACTATTTGTTAGAAAAAGAAATATTTGTTGGATAATTCCACCAACTCAGTGATCTTGATGTTGGCACCTACTGATTTCCTTTTCCCCTTTGGTTCAATACTCTTATGGTTTTTGGTATGACTGAATTTTTATTGAAAGCTGGGCATTTTGGATTACTTTCTAAAATGAATTTTATTGAAACCTGCTTTACATGTATTTCTATGATACTTCTGTGGCAGGGAAGTGTTGGTCCTACCTTATTACTGCCAGATAAAAGTCCAGGATTCTTACTTGATTTCCCTAATACTAAAGGTAGAACGAGCTCCTCACTACTGATGAGTGTAGATGGAACTTCTGTGTCTCTTATGGTCTTAACTGACACTGTGATGGGATGGTTGCTCTTAATCAGTGGGAATCAGAGTTTGGCTTCATATTTGGCCTTTTCTGATGCCACTGTTGGGACCATTTGGTTATCTTATTATAACTTCATGAGGGTGAAATTCTAACCTCTGCATTTGTAACAAAAGACCAAACATTGGATTATGGAAGTCCAGGAAAGAGGGAAAAGTTTAAAAAGTACTCTAAGAAATAAAGGCTGAGAACTCTTCAAATCTGGCAACAAAGAGACGTGAATCCAAAAGACATAAATCCAAAAAGCTGGAAAAAGACCCTAAAACATTATAAACCTCCCAAAGCCACACTAATAAACATAATAATTAAAGAAAAATGTAGAAAGAAGCCAAAGGAAAACAACGCTTTACCTATAGAGGAAGATTATTAAAATGACAGTGGATCTCTCATCAGAAACATGGAGGCCAGTAAGAAACAGTACAATATTTTTCACATGCTGAAAGAAAAGAATTGTCAACCAATAATCCTATATTCAGCTGAGCTTTCCTTCAGGAATGAAATGAAAATGAAAACATTCTAAAAAAAGAAAAAAAAAGAATAAAGAGAATTTGTCCCCAAAAGACCTCTCACTCTAAAGGAATGACTGAAGTAAGTTCTCCTAACAGAAAGGGGATAATAAAAGAAGTAAACTTAGAATATCAGAAATAAAGAAAAAATAAAATAGTATATGTCATAATCTTTCCTTCTTCTGGGTTTTCTAAATTATGTTTTCAGATTGAAACAAAAATTGTGCATTATCCGATATGATTCTCCATGTCTATAGAAAAATACTTAAGACAATTATATTATAAATGAAAGAAGGCAAAAAGGCATAAAGAAATGTGTTCTACTCATCCCTAGCATCAATGACTATGTTAAGTTATGCATGTATACTATAACACCAGAGCAATGACTTCAAAAACTATAAAAGTTAGGCATATATAATATGTATGACATTTAAAGCAATGATTTAAAAATCTATAAAAACAGTATAGGTAAATCAAAGTTGAATTATACAAAAATCCAAGTAACCGATAGCAATTTAGAAAAAAAGAAAAATAGGAAAAATGAAGAGCAAATATAATAAAGAGAACACAAAAAAATAAATGAGCAGACTAAGGCTTGAATATGCTACTAATTACCTTAAATGTAAATGGTGCAAACTTTCTGAATACAAGACAGTTTGCCAAAATCAAGTGGAAAACATGACTGAACTACATGCTGTCTCTGAGAAAAGTCACTTCAAATATAAAGACATAGACAAGTTGAAAGTAAAATGATTAGGTGCGGTGCCTGTGGCTCAAAGGAGTAGGGCACTGGCCCCATATGCTGGAAGTGCCAGGTTCAAAAACCCAGGCCTGGCCTAAAACTGCAAAAAAAAAAAAAAAAAGAAAGGAAAAAAAAAAGAAAGTAAAATGATTAAAAATACATATCATACCAACACTATTAAAACCAGGAAAAGTATACCTCAGTGAAAGGAAAATTACCGGAGAAGAGAAGAACATTATGGAATGGTAAAACTGTCAAGCCATTGAGAAGACATAGCAATCTTAAATGTATACACACCAAATAAGAGAGCTGTAAATATATGAAACAAAAACTGATGAAGAACTCAATACATTCATTTCAAAAGCCCATAGTGCATGTTATAAGTTTGAACATATACTGGTCATAAAACCTCAACAAAACAAAAACAAAAAAACCCACTGTGAAATTATATAGAGTATGTTCTTTGACCACTATGGAATCAAACTAGAAGTCAATAACAGAAAAATAGGGAAATATTTAAACACTTGGGCACTAAACAATACACTCCTAAATAATCTGTGGGGCAAACAAAAAGTTTCAAGAAAAATTAAAAAAATACACCGGATGGAAGAAAAGTGAAAATGCAAAAACTAAAATTTGGGGAACACAGATAAAGCACTGTTACAAGGAAAATTTATGGCATTAAATGTATATATTATAAAGCAAGAACAGTTTTAAACCATTAATTTTATCTCCAACTTCAAGAACTCAGAAAAGGTAGATCAAAATAAACCCAAAGCAATCATAAAAATCAGCATAATAGCAAACAATGATGATCACAGTAAAAACTAATGAGATCAAAACAAAAAAGAGAAATTCAGTGAAACAAGAATTGATTCTTCAAAATCATCAATAAAATTGACAGATCTCATACAAAACTGATAAAGATAAAAAGAAAAAACAACAACTTACCAATATCAGAAATACAATAGAGGATATCACTACGGACTCTGCTGACATCAAAAGGTTAATAAAAGAATTACAAACATGTCTGCATACATAAATTTGACAACTTAGCAGACTGCCCAAATGTAGCAAGATATTTAAACATCCAAGTACAGGAAGCTCAGAGAATCTTAAATAGATAACAACCCTAAAAGGTCTTATCTATGGCATGTTATAGTCAAATTGCCAAAAATTAAAGACAAAGATGTAAATATGAAAGAGCAAGAAAATAATATCTAGTTACATATGAGAGAACCTCTATCACAATAACATATTTCACAGCAAAATTCTTACGGGTCAGGAAGAATGAGATGACATAGTTAAAGCACTGAAAGAAAAAAAAATCAGCTAGCTAAAAATACTATACCCAGCAAAATTATCCTTCATAAATGAAAGGAAATAAAATCTTTCCCAGGCAAGCAGAAGCTGTGGAAATTCATCACCACTAGATTGGCCTTTCAAGAAATAATTAAGGGAGTTCTACACCTAGAAGTGAAAAGAAAACTGTCTCAAAACACATGAAAGTATAAAACACACAAATGAGGAAGAGAAAGGATTGAAATGTTACCACTACAGCAAACCATTAAACCATAATGGTAAACATTAAGAGAAAAAGAAAGGAACAAAATACGTACAAAACAGAGAACAATTAACAACATGAAAGGAATAAGTCCCTGTCCATTAATAATAATGTACACCTTGTATGTACACCATTGGGTATTTATTTAAATTAAAAAAAGGAAATAAATATTTCAAAGGGATACTTGTTCTCCCATGTTTATTGCAATACTGTTTACAATAGCAAATATAGGGAATCAACCTAAGTGTCCATCCATAAATAAATAAAGAAAATGGGGATATTATATATGTGTATATATGTATATATACACACACAGTAGAATACTATTTGGACATAAAAATAATAAAATTATATCATTTGCAGAAATATGAATGGAATTAAATCAATAATATAGTATTGATGAAAATGCAAAATTTCATAGACACTCTGGAAAATAGTCTGGCATATTCCTGTAAAACTGAATATGCCATCATTGTTAGATCTAGCAATTGGATTTCTAGGGATTTACCCTAGAGAAATGAAGACTTATGTCCTGCACTTATGTCCTGCACTCATGTCCTGCACTCATGTCTATAAAGTGTTTATAAACACTTTATATGTAGTAGTTCCAAACTGAAAACAGCTCAAATGACCTTACATGGTTAAACAAATTGTGGCAAATCCATGCCATGAAATAATATTCAGATATAAAAAAAGAACAAACTGTTGATACATACAACAATCTGAATGAGTCTCCAAAAATTAGTTGAGTGATAAAAGGTAAGACCAAAAGTTTATGTACCATGTGATTCTATTTATATACATTCTTAAATAAAACAACTATAGAAATGGAGAATAGCTTCATGGGTTAAGGAGGGATTAGGGGCTAGAAGGGAGCAGGTGTGGTTATGAAAGGATAACAGGAAATCCTTGTGGGGGGGAAATGTTCTGTGTCTTGACTGTGTCAATGTCAATATCCTGCTTGGAATGTTTTTCTATGGTTTTACAAGATGCTACCTTTGGGGGAAATTGAGTAAATGGTACAGGCAATCTCTCTGTATTGTTTCTTTCTTTAAATTATTATTACTTTTTATTAAATCCTAACTTTGTACATTGATGCATTTATGGAGTTCAGTGTACTGCTTTGATATACAATGTGAAATGCTTACATTGAACAAAGTAGCACATCCATCACAATTATACTCATTCCTTAATAGTTTTGAAATGTACCATTGCATCATGCACATTAGGTGAGATCCCCCCAAATACCTTCCCTCCTCCCAAATATCCCCTCCCCTTCCCTTTGTCCCCTCTTCCCTTCTAATTTTGGACTATAGTTATGTTTGCCATTCATATGAATGTGTAGGTGATTATATATTGATTTCATTGTAGTATTGAGTACATTGGATAATTTTTTTTTTCCATTCTTGAGATACTTTACTAAGAAGAATTTGTTCCAGCTTCATCCAGGTAAACATAAAAGATGTTTAAGTGAAGTCTCCATCTTTTTTTGGTTGAATAGTGTTCCATACCACAATTTGTTAATCCATTCATGGGTCGGTGGACACTTGGGCTATTTCCATGTCTTGGATATTATGAATTGGGCTGCAATGAACATTCTGGGGCAAATGTCTTTGTTGTAAAATAATTTTTGATCATCTGGGTATATACTTCATAGAGGAATTGTAGGATTGAACAGAGGTCTACTTTTAGTTCCTTGAATGTTCTCCAAACTTCTTTCCAAAAAGGTCATATTAGCTTGCATTTCCACCAGCAGTGTAGAAGTGCACATTAGGTGAGGTTCCCCCAAATACCGTCCCTCCTCCCTTCTCTCTGCATCCAAGTCAACATTTATAGTTTTGGGATTTTGTGTTGTGGGCTAATCTTACTGGAGTTAGATGATATCTCAAAGTGGTTTTGATTTGCAGTTCTCTGATAATTAAGGATGATAAACATTTTTTCATGTGTTTGTAGGCCATGCACCTGTCTTCATCAGAGAAGTTTCTGTTCAAGTCTCTTGCTCACTTAGAAATGGGTTTTTTAATTTTTTTCTTATTGATTATTTTGATTTATATGTAGATTCTAGTTATTACACCTTTGTTGGAAGCATAACTGGAAAAATCTCCCATACTGAAGGTTGTCTGTTTGCTTTGCTTACTGTGCTCTTGGTTGTGCAAAAGCTTTTTAGTTTGATCAGATCCCAGTAATGTGTTTTTGGTGTGGCTTCAATTGCCTGGGGCGGGGCGGGGGTCCTCCTCATAAAATATTATCCCAGGCCAATTTCTTCAAGTATTTTCCTTGCACTCTCTTCCAGTATTTTTATAGTTTCATGTCTTAAGTTTAAATCTTTTATCCAGTGAGAATGAATTTTTATTAATGATGAAAGGTGGAGTTCCAGTTTCAGTCTTCTACAGGTCGCCAGCCAATTCTCCCAGCACCATTGTTAAATAGGGAGTCTTTCCCCCACTGAATATTTTTGATAAGCTTGTCGAAGATCAAATGGCGTTAAGTAACTGGGTTCATCTCTTGGTTCCCTGCTCTGTTTCATAAATCTACCTCTCTGTTTTTGTGCCAGTACCATGCTGTTTTGATCACTATAGATTTATAGTGTAGCTTGAAGTCTGGTAACATGATACCTCCTGATTTGTTCTTATTTCTGAGTAATGTATTTGTTATTTGATGTCTTTTCTGATTCCATATAAAACGAAGTAATGTAATGTACATACTGTGTAATGTACACATTCTAAGTAATGTATTTACTATTTGAGGTTTCCTCTGATTCCATATAAAACAAAGTACTATTTTTTCAAGTTCTATAAAGTATGACAATGGTGCTTTAATAGGGATTGCATTAAATCTATAGATTGCTTTGGGTAGTATGGACATTTTAACAATGTTGATTCTTCCCAGCCATGAGTGTGGTATGTTTTTCCATTTGTTAACATCTTCAGCTATTTCTTTTCTCAGAGTTTCATAATTCTCTTTATAGAGATCATTCACATCCTTTGTTAGGTAAATTCCCCAATTTTTATCTTCTTTGGCACTATTGTAAAAGGATAGTGTCCTTGACTATATTTTCAGCTGGACTATTGTTGACATATATAAAAGCTACTAACTTGTTAGCATTGATTTTGTATTTGAGATGCTGCTGTATTCCTTGATCAATTCTAAGAGTTTTAAAGTTGAGTCCCTGGGATTTTCCAGGTATAGGATCAGATAATCAGAGAAGAGTGACAGTTTCATCTCCTCTGACCCTATTTGGATACTCTTGATTGCCTTTTCTTGCCTGATTGTGATGGCTAAGACTTGTATTACTATGTCGAATAGCAGTGGAGACAGTGGGCATCCTTGCCTCACCCCTGATCTGAGTGGAAATGTTTTCAATTTTACACTATTCAATATGATATCGACTGTGGGTTTGCTGTAGATGGCCTCTATCAGTTTAATAAATGTCCCTTCTATGCCTATTTTCTTAAGTGTTCTGGTCATGAAAGGATGCTGGATATTATCAAAGGCTTTTTCTGCATCAATTGAGAGAATCATATGGTCTTTGTTTTTTACTTTATTGATGTGATGTATTATATTTATAGATTTGCATACGTTGAACCAACTCTGTAACCTTGGAATAAAACCAACTTGATCATGGTGTATATAGTTTTTGATGTGTTGTTGAATTCTGTTTGCTAAGACCTTATTGAATATTTTCACATCAATATTCATTAATGATAGTGGTCTATAATTTTCTTTCTTTGTTGGATCCTTTCCTGGTTTGGGGATCAGGCTTATATTTACTTCATAGAATGTGTTGGAAAGTATTCCTTATTTTTCTATGCTTTGGAAAATGTTGTATAATATAGGTACTAGTTCCTCTTGAAAGGTTTGATAGAATTCGGATATGAAGCCATCTGATCCTGGACTTTTTTTTTTTTTTTTTTGGGAGATTTCGTATTGCTGATGCTATAGGTCTATTCAAGATTTCTAATTCTTTCAGGTTGAGTCTAGGAATGTGGCATGCTTCCACGTATTGGTCCATTTCCTTCAGATTTTCATATTTCTAAGAATAGAGATTTTCGTAGTAATCATTGAGGATTTTTTGAATTTCTGAGGTGTCTGTTGTTATTTCTCCTTTATTGTTTCTGATAGACGATATTAGAAAGTTTACTTGTGTGTTTCTGGTTAGGTTGGCCAAAGGTTTATCAATTTTGTTAATCTTTTCAAAAAACCAACTTTTTGTTTCCTTGATCATCTGAATCATTATTTTTTTTAAAATTTCATTTAATTCTTCCCTAATTTTGGTTATTTATTTTCTTTTTTTATCTTATTTTTTTTATTTTTACATATACATGTGTTAATTCGGTTTCCACTTTTTGCCTTCATAGAATTTAAAAGGCTTAAAATTTAATAATAATAACAATGTTTAAGATAAGGACTAGAAACAAAAACCACATAAAGAATGAACGAAGATAAATACATTCAGAAAAGAAAACAGACGATTAGTGCATCAAAATATTAAGCAATATTTGTAATAATAATGCCAAGAAAGTAACGTTCACATTGTCAAATAAGACATTACAGAGTGCTTTGCCTCTGAGGCTCAGTATGAAGTCATCAGTTAACTTCTTATTTTTTTTCCAAAGTCTCAAAAAATAACAACTAATATTTTATAAATAAAAGTAAAGGAGAGTTTAAAAAAACAGATCATGCCACATGATAGAAAAAGAAGAAATATTTCAAAATCATTCTACTTGATCTGGATACACCTGATATTTAAATTGGAGAAAATATATTGTTATGAAGGGACATTACAAACATATTTCACTTATAAGTGAGGATGCAATATCCTAAACAACATATTAACAAGTTGAATTAAAAATTAATGTTTAAGTAATGTACTTTGGTCAAAATTGAATCCAATTTATGTGAGAATTAGTCACTATTTTCTTTCCTTTTTTTGTTTGTTTTCTTTCCTTCACCCCCTCCCACCTTCTCTCTCTGTCTGCTCTCTCCTTCCCCACACCCCACTGTGTCATTAATTGTCACTAATACTCCTCAAATCAAAGTTGAATACATAGGATTCATGCTTCTCCATTCCTGTGATGTTTCACTAAGTATAATGTGTTCCAACTCCATCCAAGTTAGTGCAAATGCTGCAAAGTCTCCATTGTTTTTGATGGCTGAGTAATATTCCATGGTATACATATACCATAGCTTACCAATCCATTCCTGGATTGAAGGACATTTAGGCTGCTTCCACATTTTAACAATTGTAAATTGGGCTGCAATAAACAGCCTAATACAAGTGTCTTTATAATAAAAGTTTTTTTTTTTTTTTCCTTTTGGATAGATGCCCAGTAATGGGATTGCAGGATCAAATGGGAGGTCTAGGTTGAGTTATTTGAGATTTCTCCATACTTCCTTCCAAAGAGGCTGTATTAGTTTGCAGTCCCACCAGCAGTGTAGAAGTGTTCCTTTCTCCCCACATCCATGCCAGCATCTGCAATTTTGAAATTTTGTGATATGGGCCATTCTCACTGGAGTTAGATCGTATGTCAGGGTGGTTTTAATTTGCATTTCTCTAATATATAGGAATGATGAGCATTTTTTCAAGTGTTTACTGGCCATTTGTCTGTCATCTTTAGAAAAGATTCTATTCATCTCTCTTCCCCATTGATGTATGAGATTGTTGGATTTTTTTCTTGTAGATTACTTGAAGTTCTGTATAGATCCTGGTAATTAAACTTTTGTCAGATTCAAAATGCACAAATATTCTTTCTCATTGGGTAGGTTGTCTATTTTCTTTGGTTGTTGTCTCCTTGGCTGTACAGAAGCTTTTCAGTTTAATTAAGTCCTATTTGTTTATTGTTGCAGTTGTTGCTATTGCCATGGCAATCTTCCTCACAAAGTCTTTCCCCAGACCAATATCTTCCAGTGTTTTTCCAATTCTTTCTTTGAGGATTTTTATCATCTCATGCCTTAAATTTAAGTACTTTATCCATCTTGAATCAATTTTTGTGAGTGGAGAAAGGTGCGCATCCAGTTTCAATCTTTGATGTAAGGATATCCAATTCTCCCAGCACCATTTATTGAATAGGGAATCTTTCCACCATTGAACACTCTTGTGTGGTTTATCAAAGATTAGATAGCTATAAGTTGTTGTCTTTTCAAAACACAAGGCACTAAAAGTGGAACTCAACTCCAACAAAAATGCTCAACCTCATGCAAAGACACGGAAGTTAAACAACCTTATGCTGAATGACATGAGAGTTGGGTGCAGGAAGAAATAAAAAAGGAAATCATTAACTTATTTGAGTATAACAACAATGAAGACACAAACTACCAAAACCTATGGGATTCAGCAAAAGCAGTCCTGAGAGGAAAATTTATCGCTTTAGAAGCCTACATGTGAAAAACAGAAAGAGGGCATATCAACAAACTCACAAGCCATCTTATGGAATTGGAAAAAGAAGAACAATTTAAGCCTAAACCCAGCAGAAGAAAAGAAATATCCAAAATTAAATCAGAGATCAATGAAATTGAAAACAAAAGAATTATTCAGAAAATTAATGAAACAAGGAGTTGGTTTTTTGAAAAAAAATAAATAAAATAGATAAGCCTTTGGCCAGACTAACTAGAAATAAAAAGGTAAAATCTTGAGGGGAGGAGCCAAGATGGAGGTCTGTAGCCAGCTTTCCGCAGAGGCTCCCATCCAGAAGAAGAGTTAAAGGACAGAAATTTAGCAAGAAAGCCAATGGTTCGGATCTGAGCCAAAAGAGAAGGTCGAAGAACGCATATCAAACCTGCTGGAGCTACCTGCGACCCCAAGGATGCAAACAAAAGGTACAGAACACATCGCCAAGTGGACGGGAGTCCCCTCCCCCTTGAGAACAGCTCATAGTATACTCCATACCTCCATACAAACAAGCAGAGTTCTGACGTCCTCCCACTCTACCCCAAGGGAGAGACCCTCTAAAAACTGGACCTCCTTCCCCCTAGTAGGGTGCCCTGGCACTCCCCTGCCAGGCATAAAACTGCATATATTCTCTACCTGCAAGTTTGAACTCCCGGCACTCCCCTCCACTCTCACACTGAGGTATGGAGGTCTGTCCCCAACAGAGTCCAGATTCTTGGACATTTTCTTGAGGGTTGTGGACAGAGCATGGACTGTTGCAGATCTGTGCTAATTTTCTGGCTCGGGAGTGGTGGGACAAAAGTAACCTGAGAGGAGGCCAAGCTGGAGAGGCAGTCCCCTGAGGCACAGAGCGGCAGCCAGAGCAGCAGCAGTGGAAACAATAGCAGTGGGGCTCACACCCTTGGGGATGTTTTGAGGAGACACTCCCAGTCTCTCCGGGTGGCCAGGGGAAGCCAGGCAGCTTCTCCAGTGGCAGCCTCTGCCGCAGGACTCAGAAGAGGAAAAATATGCTTGAAGCGGTACCAGCTGGGGCGGAGCACGGGAATTAGAATACATGGGCTGAGAAAGCCAGGTGGAGGATGCTTTACTCTGCTTCAGACACACCTGGCCCTGAGGGGATGAAAGCTGAGACAAAGGGCTAGAACTCAGACTGAGTCAGACCTATTTGCAGCCCAACTTCTGATCCACAAAGGAAAATTTCTGTGAACTTGTTCTGTTCTATCAGCAACATCAATCAGGGACAGGGCTGGAACTGAGTGAATCGCCCCAGCCCCTATCAAGTACCCACGTTGTCAGGCCTCACCTCCCCCTGCCAAACAGTGACAGAGACTGGCAAACTGGCTGAGAAGCCACAGACCCCCCCTGTGACCCAGGCAGGCACAAACCTCTGGAGCATCTGCTCATTGGAGGGAACTGGATCACAGCTCTGCAGGGTTACCAGAGACTGGGTGTGACAGAGGGGAAAGGTGGGGAAGGAGGCATCAACCTTCCTAGACTACTTTACTTGCTGGGGGGGCCCTCCTGAGCTCACAGAGCACCGGAGCAAGTTATACTAGAGCTGCCAGCAGACTCCTGCTATCTAGTTGCCAGAGACTTTTCTACTTTTTCATTTGAGGTTGGTGCTGTCTGGGACAATTGATTGGGACCTCTTCAACTGGGCCAATCACCTGAGGACTCTCCAAAGTGGTACCCTGGGTGTGTGGTAAATAAGACAGAGCCACTTAACCCCACCACTTCAAGAAGGCCCCCAGTTTTGCAGGCAGTTTCATTGTACAGGTCCTTGGCAAAACACTAGGGGAAAAGGTACAGACACCAGTCCCAGCTTTCAGGCAAAGGACTGGTCAATCACTACTCCTTGAACCTCCAACCCAACTTATCCTTATCTACTCATCCAGCCAAATGGTGCAAAATAATCATGGGGTGGAATCAGCGGAAAAGCTCTGAAAACATGAACAACCAGAGTAGATCAACCCCCCGTCCCTCAAGCTGAGGAACAATTTGGTGGACACAAATGATGATCCTATGCATAAACAGATGGCTGAGATGTCAGAAATCGAATTCAGAATTTGGATTGCAAACAAGATCAATAAAATAGAGAAAAAGTCGGAATGAGAAATTCTGGGAGCATTTCAAAAATTGTCTCAAGAAGTCAAGGAATTCAAAGACCAAATGACCAAAGATTTTGACACATTGAGACAAGAAGTTGCAGCCCTTAAAGATCTGAGAAACACAGTAGAATCACTCAGTAACAGAATTGAGCAAGCAGAACAAAAGATTTATGACATTAGGACTAAATGTGGAACCCCCATTTCCTATGCCTAGGTGAATTTCATGTGAGTTTCCTAGGCCTCAATTCCATGAATGGACTGTGTCCATTCATTGAAACATTCATTCACTTTGCCCCGGTGGATGGGACTGTGTTCGTTCATTGATACATGCATTCACCTCGCCCCTGGCAGAAGGGACTGTGTTCATTCGTTTCCTAGCCAAGGAACCCATACACCTATATATACCCTGAGGCTAAAAGCCTAAAGGGGGAGACGGGGAAAGACCAGGAGAGAAATGGAGAGAGCTTTTCTCTCCCCACTTGAGTTCTCTCTCTCTACCAGGAGCTTTAGTGTTTTCCATATTCTTTTCTGTAAATAAATTCTGTCTTACTACTGGAAAAAAAAAAAAAGAAAAGAAAAGAAAATGCCATGAAGGCTATGTTAAACAGTTTGATGAAAACATTTCAGATTGTACATGAAACCAGCACGTTGTACCCCTTGATTGCACTAATGTACACAGCTTTGATTTAATAAAAATTAAAAAAAAAGATTTCTGACATCAAAGACAAAGTTTCAAACTCTCAGAAACCTACAAAGAGAAGAGAAATGGAAGGCAAAAACGGATCATTCTCTCAGACAGCTCTGGGAGAACTCGAAGAAAACCAATATTCACCTTATAGGGATACCTGAAAATGACAAAGTGGCATCAGAAGGCACAGAGTCTCTTCTTTATAAGTTTATGAAGGAGAACTTTCCAGACATGGCAAGAGATCCTGAAATTCAGATAGCAGACAGCTTCAGAACCCCAGCATGACTCAACCCGAAGAAAACATCCCCGAGGCACATCATAATTAACTTCACTAAAGTTAACATGAACGAGAAAATTCTGAAAGCAATCAGATGCAAGAAATCCATTACCTACAAGGGGAGGAATATTAGAATAACTTCAGATCTCTGTGATCAAACCTTTCAAGCTAGGAGAGAATGGTC